>CM061132.1:83274351-83553134 GCA_030789695.1 Scilla litardierei | reverse complement strand
ATATTGACTATTGATACTTCGGTTTGGCTAAGCAGGAGAGTCTCTGATGATGATGTTAAGGCAGCTGTTTTCCAGATAGGGGCCGATAAGTCCTCGGGCCCAGATGGGTACAACGGTTTCTTCTTTCATCACAATTGGGCCCAGATTGGTGATGAGGTAACTTCTGCCATTAAATCGTTTTTCAGATCTGGTTCCCTACTCAGAATTATCAATCACACTTACCTTACCATTGTTCCCAAAAATGCCAATGCTTCAACCCTGGGTGATTATAGGCCTATTGCTTGTTGCAATGTCCTATATAAAATCATAAGTAAAATTATTTGCAACAGGATGAAACTGGTGATTCATGAGCTTATCTCTCCTAACCAAGCTGCTTTCCTCACAGTGAGACTTTTGACAAATTGCACTCTCCTCGCTCACGAGCAGATCAGAGATTTCAGCAACCCTATGGGAAGTAGAGCCTGCCTGAAATTAGACCTGAGGAAAGCATTTGACTGCGTCAATAGGGACTTCATTTTCTACTTCATGCGGTAATTGGGGTTTCCAGAAATATTTATAGGCTGGATTAAGGAATGCATTACTACAGCTACCTTCTCTGTTATGATTAATGGAACTCCACATGGTTACTTCAAGGGTAATAGAGGCATTCGCCAAGGTGACCCCCTCTCCCCTTATTTATTTGTTATTACTATGGAGGTCTTTTCTATCTTGATCTCTAAGGCCACTAATTTGGGATCCATTCAACCCATGTGGCGCACTAGTTATATTTCACACCTTTTATTTGCTGACGACCTTCTGGTGTTCTGCCGGGCAAATAAGAACACCTTCTTGGGCATCAAAAATTTATTGGAGGATTTTTATAACTACACTGGGCTTCAGGTAAACTGGGATAAAAGTGCAGGCTTGTTTAGCAAGGGGGCCACTAAGAAAACCATGCTTGCAGATATTCTGGGAATCAAAATTGCTGCTACATTCTCTATCTACCTTGGCTTACCCCTTTCATCTAAATATCCAAAAGCTACTAACTACGGCATGCTAGTAGATAAGTGTAAGAAGAGGATGTTGGGCTGGAGTTCTTCTTTGCTTTCTGTTTCTGGGCGCATTGAACTGGTCAGAACGGTGATATATGGGATTGTGGCATTCTGGATGCACGCATTCCGCATTCCTTTTAGCATCCTCAGGACTATCTCAACCATGTGTCGGTGCTTCATTCTGGGAACATCTAGAGCATGGGCATGGGAAGACCTCTGTAAACCAAAGAAGGAAGGAGGAGTTGGTATTAGAATTTTGGAGGAATTAAATGAAGCATCTAGCCTGAAACTTACCTGGAGGTACCTCACCTCTGATAGCATTTGGGCCAATCATATGGGGATGAGATACCGTCCTAAAACAAGATTCTTCACAGCTAAGGGGCAAGCTACGGACTCAGGTACTTGGAAAAGGCTTCTTAAAAGCCGGACTATTTCCCACAATCTCATTCGTCGGTGTGTGAGAGATGGCCGTGCAACTTTATTTTGGCAAGACCCGTGGTTGGATGGAGGCCCGCTGTGCATGATTTGTGAGATTCCGCCAAGATATGAGAATAAATGCGTGCGTGAGTATTGGCACAATAATGCTTGGTCACCGGATCCAGCTCTTGACCCTTTGCGCATGAGGTTGCATCGTTACTCATTAAGGCCGGGCGCAGATGAATGGACTTGGGTTCCTGGCGGCCAATTCAGTTTTAAACAGGCTTGGGAAGGAGTTCGGCGGCGTGGCAATCTGTTCCCTTTTCACAAGTTGATATGGTATAATAATCACTCCCCTAAAATGTCTATCACTCTCCTTCATGCTTTACAGGGCAAATTACTCACTAGGGAGGCGATTAGCAGATGGGGATTCAATACACCAACCCAGTGCGTCTTATGCGATGATAACAAAGAGGAAAGCATCGACCACCTGTTTTTCGAATGTAATTTTTCTAATTATATCTTGAGCAGATACCTATTGAAGCTTGGTGCATCTACAAATGTAACAAGTTTAAGAGATGTTGGAGACTACTTCCTTTCCCCGGTTTGCTGGGAAAAGCCCCATGGACAAGTTGGCTAAGACTGCCCTTGCTGCTTTGGTATGGCATATTTGGAGAGAAAGGAATCGGCGTATATTTGATGATGTGAAGAAAAGCAAGACCATTATCTTTGATGAGATTGCCGCTGATATCAGGGTTGTTTTGCATGGCCAGGAGCCGACAACCACTGATGAAATCATAGCTTTTTCCAACTGGGAATTCAGGGACATGGGTTAAGTATTGAGTTGGCTTGTATTTAGAATTTAATAGCTACACTTAGGATGTGGTATTTACAGTGGAGAGTGACGGCGCTTGTGCCATATCCTCTCTCTGTAAATAACATAGGCCTAGATGTGCTATTGTTGTATTTGTACTTGTATATTACTTAAATAAAATACTCGCTAAATTTTCAATATATATATATATATATATATATATATATATCCCACGAGAGGGTGTCCTAGTGGTAAGTCATTCCGCTCCAAAGCCAAGGGGCGTGGGGTTCGAGGCCTATGGCCGCCGTGACTAGGTAATTGATGTGGAATTTGTTGTGGAATTATTTACCCTGGGGCTACATCTCACCTCTCGGACTAACCCGGGGGGCCGTTGGGGTATGGCGGCCACCCCCCAGTTTGCATAGTCTCGGCCGGGCTCTCGCCCTACCCTCCTAAGCCGAAGGCGGGGGGAGGGGTTGGGGATTTTTCTGGGTTTTCAAAAAAAACAATATATATGGGTTTTCTATTGAGACCGGACCTCACCAAGCACTTGGTGCGTTCCACCTCAAAACCTCAAATTTTATTCATTTTTAAAAAATTTGTTCCGTTGGATTTGTTGTACCATTCTAAAACCCCAAAATACAGAATTTGGGGTGAACCCTAGAAGATTTGACCCATGATCAAGCCATTGTAAAAGTTCTATTGTTCTGAAACCGTTAAATATATGTATATATTGCAATGACTTGATCGAGGATCAAATAGAATCGAATTGGTTTGAAATTTTGTATAATGATGTGTTAGAACACATGGATCACATCTAGTGGAGAAAAATTTCAAAAAAAGTTTTATTATAAACTTTTTGAGGTGGACCGCACCAAGTGCTTGGTTAGGTCCGGCCTCAATAGAAAATTTTCCTATATATATGCATGCTTGTATAGATACATGCATATGCATGTGTGTGTGTGTGTGTGTGCGCGCGCGCGCGCCCATAAATGAAAAAGAAAGAAAAGAGCTCCATATGAAAAATGGATATGATCCATGTCAATGACACTACCCACAAGTATCCAACATAAGGTTTCAGAGTAAACTTTAATATTGGTGTTATACTCGTCAAGCAATGCCACCCCACATCTAAGAGTCCTCATAGGCTATTTTTTTTGGGTGTGGTAACTTGAACTCATTTTTAATGAGATGGGGAAAATAAATCCTAGATGATATCATGTTACATGGAAAAGTGGATTGGTTTTGGTTGAATTTCTTGAAAGTTCTCCTTATGTGCTTCAATGTTTAATCATCACACTTACACGATGGTGTAGAAGTCTGTGTTACAACTTTAATTGAATTTGACGTGCCTATTCTACGAATGTCTACATGCAAGTATTGGTTGTAATTTATAATACTCTCTTTTTGCGCATGGTATGAAATTGATTTCGCTGTACACTTTTTGATGATAATAAAAGGGGGAGAATATTGAGAAGATTTGCAAGAATGAAGAAGATTTGCATGAATGATATGCTTAATGTACCTAATAAATAATGTGAATATTGTGCTTAATGAATATGTGTTTAAGGGAAAGCATGAATAAAGGAGGAGCAAGAATATAGGGGGAGCATGCATACATATTGAACATCATTGCATATCATTGTATTTGAATTATTTCCTCCATCATCACACTTCACACACACCTGTCACGATGATATTATTTGCATCATTATTGCTCAAATCTTATGTTGGTTTATCATCATCAAAAGGGGGAGATTGTTGGATACAACGATCAATGACTTCGTGTTTGATGATACAAACTTGTATAAACGATTTGATGTGTGTGCTAAGTGTTTTCAGGAGTGGCAAGCTTGTAAATACTCAAAGAATGACTTAGTCAAAGTGATGGAGAAATATGCAAAGAGGACTTAGTCAAAGTGATGGAGAAATTGCAATTCATTTGTAATTTGGACTTGGTCAAGATGGAGAGAAATGGAGAGATCCCATTCATTCCAAAGTGATTGAACCAAATCTCATGCAAATCAATTTGTGATTAAATGAGATCCAATTCAAATCCCATATCCATTCAAATTCATATCCTATTGCAATCCAAATTCAAACTCCATATCCTATTGTGATTAGAAGAGATCTTCCATATGATTTGTTCAATCATATTTATGTTAGGATTCCATCCAATCTCCATCAATTATGGGATTTTATTTGATTCTAATTGATCTCATCCTTTCCTTATATAAACCCATCATCCAAAGAAAAAAAAAATTGGAGAAGAGAAAAACCAAAAGAGGGGTGTGGCCAAACCTCAAGAGGAGAGCACATTATTACGGCCAAACATATAAAAAACCCAAGAAAAAAGTTACGACCATCAACACCAAAAATCCTACCTTGCGCAACATCCCAAATCTCCTCCTTGCACAGCATCCCAAAGGTCATCCTCTCTACATTGCGCAAGCAACTCCAAACTTATCCATTACCGCAAGCTTCCCAGAGTTCATCCTCCTCCTATTGCCTCAACTATCCAAGGGAGCTTCATCACATACAAGGTTGCAACATACCAAGAGAAGCCTCTCCTAAGTGTGCAAGTTTTCAAATTCAACTTCTTCATTGAGCAAGGCTATCATCACCATTACCGCAACTTTTCAAAGGTCTTCCTCCTCCTTGCCGCAACATAGAAGTGGTCTACATCTACAAGGGGGGCTTCAACTATTCCCATTGTGCAAGCAACCAACAGAAGTGCTTCAACTCCTTGCACAACATTGTAAGCAAGCTTCAATGCCAAGAGTACTTCATCCATTGCGTAACATCCAAGCCAAGGCCGCAACTTGAAGAAGAAGCCAACATCAACTCTAGGCCACAACTTGAAGGAGAGCTTCTTCCCCTTCTATATTGCCGCAACTCCAAGCAAGGGGATTCTTCATTGCGCAAGTACTTCAAAGGACACATCCTCCTAGGCCACAAGTTGCAAGCATCTCCCTCCATAGCCGCAACTTCAGATCATTATCCAGAGGCGACCGTGATGACTACATATTGTCAGATCACATCTGACCTGAGCTGATTGACAGAGACTGCAACACCGACACGAACTGAGCTTTCATTATCCATATATAACGCTTATAAATGATCAAAAATATGGATAATGAAACTAATTCAACAGATTAATCATATAATGACATCCAGAAAACGGGGCTATTAGTCGACTAGCATGGACATTAGTCGACAAATGGTTCAATCCAAAGAAGGACTTATAATATACATTACTCATTAAGAAGAATCATTAGTCGACTATGGTAAAACATCAAAGTTTTGTTAGGATATTGAGACCCACCCCAATGGTTTTTATGAAGTGCACAAGTGATATAAGGACTAATAATCTTATTCCAAGTTTGTATAGATGTATTCACTGATTGGAGCCATTGTGACACAAATCGAAGACTTAAAGCTACGATCAAGAACACTACAAATTGAAGCACATGATCATCTTGGATCATGAAGAAAATGAAGATCTGAGAACAAGAGGAGTTAGCTCAAGATCTATGAGCAAAATGAAGATCTAAAGAAATAAACCCTAGACAAAATCTCTACTATCCTGGGTGTTTCAGAGTGTTTTCTCACTACAGTATCGTTGACCGTGGACTGCCCGGTCAACGTGGTCAAGGGGCCGATTAGGGTCCCTTGGGTGCGTCGAGCGCGTGTAGACGTGACGCGAATTTGAGATGTATTCGACGCAGAGCACGTCAGCTGGGCCGGGTCTGGATCCTTGGCCTCTGGGGGGCTGAGGGGAAGCCTCGGCCCGGTGTGAGGGGCTCGGCCTCGGACGGTCGGACGATGAGGGGAAGCCTCGGCGCCTTGGCTTGACGCGCGACCGACGCGGAGCTGAGGGGAAGCCTCGGCTTGGATGGGTGCGCTCGGCCTCGGTCGGTCGGACGACAAGGGGTAGCCTCGGTCGTCTTGCTTGATGCGCGGCCGGCGTGGAGCTGAGGGGAAGCCTCGGCTCGGATGGATGCGCTCGGCCTCGGTCTCTCCTGGCGTCGAGGGGTGGCCTCGATGCCTTGACTGATGCTTGATGGCGTTCACCTGGTGTCGAAGGGAAGCTTCGGCACTTGGATCTAGCGTCTTCTTGAACAGACGAGAACACTCGTCAGGGAGGCCGGACCTTGGTTCCGGCCAAATCCCCTTCGATACCTAAGTCAGATGACAGTTTGAAATAGGAGGCTCGGCGGAGACGGTTCGACTCGAGAGAAGATCGGAACGACGTCCTCCGGCGCGAGCGGGGGGAAGGAGATGAAGTGGGGGTACTAGGTCGTTGATGGAGTACCTTAGGTTTTGTTACCTGAGATGCGGTCTTTTGTTCAGTCGTCCTCCTAGTCCTTTTATAGGCCTCTTGCCATGACTGCCCGTCATCCATGTCCTTCGCCCGCCCCCAATCGCGCCCCCTCGATCCGCCCCCCCACTCGCCAATCGCCTGCGTCGTGCCAGCACCTCCCCTTAATGGTCATAAAAGGGGCAGCGGATTTCGTGGGGGCGGTTATCCGTGGGTGAGTCACACGCTTCCTGAGTCGGGCCGATTTGACGTTCGGGGGCCCTCTAGTGGGCCTTGTCGGGCGGGCCCGATCTCGTAGATGGGCTTCTGATCGGTAGTCGGGTTTCTGGGCTCGTGTCTTTCGGGCTTCGGCCAAATAGGCGTAACAATTGCCCCCATTGGTCAGGTCGATCGGCCTCGGTTGGTTCGGCTCGGCCGATGTGACTTCCACCGATTTCGACAGGCTCATCAGTCGAAGCTGATTTCGTAAAGGGGATGGGGCTCACGATTGGGATGAGCTCCGACGGGGGAGTTGAGGTGTGGTTGGCAAACCTCTGACATTCTTGGCACTTTTGGATGTAGTCCGTTACGTCTTGGACTAGGGTCGGCCAGTAATATCCCTGCCTCAAGATCTTCTGTGCGACCATCTTGCCCCCGTGGTGATTTCCGTAGATCCCTTCGTGAACCTCCCGCATGACGTAGTCGGCTTCCTGCGGTCCGATGCATTTCAGGTATGGGAGAACATCCGCCTTCGTCCAGCGTCTTCGGTAGAGCGTCCCCTCATGGATCACGTATCGGAGCGCTTTCTATTCCAGGGTCCGACGCTCGTCCCAATCCGTCGGCACCTCCCCATGAGTGAGGTACCGTATGATCGGGTCCATCCAGGTGGGACCTTGGTCGATCGCCATCACCTCCCGCTCTTCCGTGCTGGGGGACTGCAGGTTCTCCACGTAAATGGTGCGGCCCAGCTCCTTGGTCAAGGACAAGGCTAGCTTCGACAGTGCGTCTGCCCGCGCATTCTCCGACCGTGGGAGATCTAAGACTTCCGCGCTCTTGAACTTGGACAGCGCCGCTTTGGTGACGGCGAGATACCTCTGCATTGCTTCCTCCCGCGCCTCGTAACTTCCCAGAAGCTGGTTGACAATGAGCTTCGAGTCACTGAGGAGGCGCACGGACTCGGCCCCGAGCTCCTGGGCCAGCCTCAGGCCGTTGATTACCGCTTCGTACTCCGCCACGTTGTTGGTGGCCGGGAACTCGAACCGCAACGCGTATTCCATGATGTTCCCTTCTGGAGATCGGATCGCGATCCCAGCCCCGCCTCCTGACTGCGTTGTCGATCTGTCCACATGGACTATCCATGCTTCTGGGACTCCTGACTGGACAGGGTGGAGGTGGTCAGCCGAAAGAAAAGATAAGGGCTGGGTGATTACCGTTGCTGGGCCTTCTCCCTCCGGGGGATGTCCTCCTTCCGTAGTGCATTCAGTGATGAAGTCGGCCAAGGCCTGCCCCTTGATGGCAGTGCGTGTCTTGAATCGGAGGTCAAACTCGCTCAATTCCACCCCCCGTTTAGCATCCTTCCCATTCGATCGAATCTCTTGAGATTATGCTCCAATTGCGAGTCGGTCAAGACAAATATGGTGTGGGCTTGGAAGTAGGGCCTGAGCCTTCACGCTGAGAGAACGAGGGCGTATGCCAGTTTCTCCATGGGCGAGTATCGCACCTCCGCTCCCTTCAAGACCCGGCTCGTGTAATACACTGGCCATTGCACCCCACCGTCTTCCCTGATCAGTACCGAGCTCACCGCTTCTTCCGCGTGTGCCAGGTAAAGGCTTAGCGATTCCCCTTCTCGTGGCTTGGACAGGAGAGGCGGGCTGCGAAGGTACTCCTTGAGATCTGCGAATGCCCTGGAGCAGTCTTCGTCCCATGGTATCGCCTTCCTGTTGTCTGACGGTTCTGCGATCGCTTTCCTCAGAACTTTGAAGAAGGGGAGCGATCTCTCCGCCGATCTGGATAGGAATCGCCCCAAGGCTGCGATGCGCCCATTCAGCCTTTGCAGATCTTTGATCGTCGTTGGCTCCCGCATATTGATCAATGCCTCGATCTTGTCAGGGTTAGCTTCAATGCCACGGTTAGTTATCATAAATCCCAAGAATTTGTCGGATCTTACCCCGAACGTGCACTTCGTGGGGTTGAGTCGGATGTTGTGTCGCCGCAACCGCTCGAAAGTTTCACGGAGGTCGGCGACATGGTCCTCCGGCTTTCTCGACTTGACAAGCATGTCATCGACGTAGACCTCCAGGTTCCTCCCGATCTGGGAGTAAAAACCCTTGTTGACCATTCTCTGGTAGGTGGCCCCTGCATTTTTCAAGCCGAAGGGCATCTTCTTGTAGCAGTAGGTTCCCCGGTCCGTCGTGAAGGCTGTCATCTCTTCTTCCCGAGGATCCATCTGAACCTGATTGTACCCTGAGTAGGTGTCCATGAAGCTAAGCATCTCGTACCCCGAGGCATTGTCCACAAGGTGGTCTATGCGCGGCAGGGGGTAGCTGTCCTTGGGACAGGCTTTGTTGAGGTCACTGAAGTCCACGCACATTCGCCACTTTCCATTGGGTTTTTTTGACCATCACCACGTTCGATAGCCACTCCGGGTACCAGACCTCTCGTATGAAGCCTGCGTCGAGAAGACGCTCTACCTCCTCGGAGGCCGCCTTCATCTTTTCGCCACACAGGTTTCGCTTCTTCTGCCTGACCGGCTTGAAGTTGGGGTCGGCGTTGATCTGGTGGACGATCACCTGGGGATCTACGCGGGGCATGTCCTCCAGTGACCAAGCAAAGACGTCATGGTTCGCCTCCAGGAACTCGACCAGTTGGCTCCTCAGGTCGTGGCTTACTCCTCTCCTGATTGAGACGAACCTGCCCTCGATGTTCGTGACCGGGATCTGCTCTTGTTCCTCTGCGGGGGCGGGTCTCGGCCCGCTCATTAAGTCGAGCGCAGCCATCTGGTCGACTAGACGATCCTCGGGCCCTTCCTCCTGTTGGTAGCAGGTATTCGGTCTCCCCGCGTCGCCTCCGACCTGCCCCATCCCCCTTGGCGTTCGGAACTTGATAGTCTGATGAAGGGTCGAGACTACTGCACCGATGGCGTTGAGAAGGGGTCGGCCGATGATTCCGTTGTACGCCGACCCGATCCCCAATACGAAAAATTCTACCGCCAGGGTCACCGAGTCTGGTGGGCCTCCGAGTGTTACTGGGAGGTGGATCGTGCCGACGATGGGGGTGGAATGACCCGTGAACCCTACCACGGGACCCGAGCGAGGTTCCAAGTCTTCCTTCCGCAGCCCCATCTTCTCCAGGGTTGTCATGAAGAGGACGTCGCATGAGCTGCCGGTGTCGATGAGCAGCCGACGTACCATTGATGTGTCGATGATCACCGACACCACCAAAGCTGCGTCCGACCTGCGAGCTGCTCCTGTCGTGCCCGTCCTCCCGACCGATAGGGCCGGCGAGGGTTTCTCGGTCTTCTCCTCATGGTCCTCCTCGCGCTGGGCCCGGGCCCTTTCTTGCCAACCATGGCGGGCCCTGTCGCCTCGCGCCTGAGCCTTGCCCTCCCTTCGCCGTGATGGGTGAAGCCGTGTCATTGCAGGTGTGGTTTGTTTTTCATGGGATAGTTCGTTCCCACAGACGGTGCCAGATGTTTCAGAGTGTTTTCTCACTACAGTATCGTTGACCGTGGACTGCCCGGTCAACGTGGTCAAGGGGTCGATTAGGGTCCCTTGGGTGCATCGAGCACGTGTAGACGCGACGCAAATCGGAGATTTAGTCGACGCAGAGCACGTCAGCTGGGCCAGGTCTGGATCCTCGGCCTCTGGGGGGCTGAGGGGAAGCCTCGGCCCGGTGTGAGGGGCTCGGCCTCGGACGGTCGGACGACGAGGGGATGCCTCGGCGCCTTGGCTTGACGCGCGACCGACGCGGAGCTGAGGGGAAGCCTCGGCTCGGATGGGTGCTCTCGGCCTCGGTCGGTCGGACGACGAGGGGTAGCCTCGGTCGTCTCGCTTGATGCGCGGCCGGCGTGGAGCTGAGGGGAAGCCTCGGCTCGGATGGATGCGCTCGGCCTCGGTCTCTCCTGGCGTCGAGGGGTGGCCTCGATGCCTTGACTGATGCTTGATGGCGTTCGCCTGGTGTCGAAGGGAAGCTTCGGCACTTGGATCTAACGTCTTCTTGAACAGACGAGAACACTCGTCAGGGAGGCCGGACCTTGGTTCCGGCCAAATCCCCTCCGATGCCTAAGTCAGATGACAGTCTGAAAGAGGAGGCTCGGCGGGGACGGTTCGACTCGAGAGAAGATCGATACGACGTCCTCCGGCGCGAGCGGGGGGAAGGAGATGAAGTGGGGTAACTAGGTCGTTGATGGAGTACCTTAGGTTTTGTTACCTGAGATGCGGTCTTTTGTTCAGTCGTCCTCCTAGTCCTTTTATAGGCCTCTTGCCATGACTGCCCGTCATCCACATCCTTCGCCCGCCCCCAATCGCGCCCCCTCGATCCCCCCCCACTCGCCACTCGCCCGCGTCGTGCCAGCACCTCCCCTTAATGGTCATAAAAGGGGTGGCGGATTTCGTGGGGGCGGTTATCCGTGGGTGAGTCGCACGCTTCCCAATTCGGGCCGATTTGACGTTCGGGGGCCCTCTAGTGGGCCTTGTCGGGCGGGCCTGATCTCGTAGATGGGCTTCTGATCGGTAGTCGGGTTTCTGGGCTCGTGTCTTTCGGGCTTCGGCCAAATAGACGTAACACTGGGGTTGGTTCCGACCAACCCCTAAAGATAGATCTATCAAACTATTGCAATTATAAACTCATGTAAATTAAACTACATACCCAAAACTTCGTTTCCGCAGAAAACGAAGCGTCGTTTTCAGCAACCATTCTTTGACTCTGAAGCGATGTTCCAAGCCACTTCTCCCGAGCCGAATCGTGTCCCAAGCCGAACCGTGTCCCGAGCCGAACCGTGTCCTGAGGCAAGCAACACCCTTATCGCCGAGCCAACCACGCGCTCCAGAAAGTTTCACCTTCAGTGGATCCTCCGTCAAGACTTTGTATCTGATCCGAACTCCTTCGTAGCTTTTCTAGAGCCTGAGCAGGAGCAAGGAAGAATTAGGGAGAGAGAGAGGGATTATTAATTTAGCTTAGATCCGAGCTTGCTCACGTTTAATGGAGCTACTCGGATCTGGAGCTTGGTGCAAGTTTCAAGGAGGGGAGTTGGCCCCTATTTATATAGGTGGCTAACCCCTCCTCTCTTCTTAATTTCCGATGTGGGACTAAGGATTTTGGAGAGAAATTCAATTTCAAGTTTGCCTTCCACCAAGGCCAAACTTTGACGAATTTTCCCTCCCTTACCATTGAGCTTCACAAGTGATACCATACATCAAATCGTAGAGCACTGAACGGTGATCACATAGAAACAAACGGCGACCCATTCCGACTTTATTGGACCCATCAAACAATGTCTCAAACATAGCCAAAACCTGCTTTTTGCGGAAAAATCCAGCCGCCATCAACAATTAACTAGGGTTCAGAACCCCAGATGTGGGGCCCACCTTGTGGGGCCCACCATGTGGGCCCCACTGCCCTGGTGTTCCCAGCTGGGCAGGCCCTAGCAAGCTTAGGTGTCCAGCACCCAGGTCCAACACCTGGGCATGGGCGCCCCAGGCGGGCTTGGGCACCCTAGGCCCAGCGCCTGGACATGGGCGCCCAGGCCTGGACGCTCTAGCCCAGCTCGGACTGGGTTGGCCCATGCCCAGTTTGGGCATGGGTAAGACCCTTTTATCTACTTTTTTGGTTTTCTTGGCTCAATTTGAGTTTGATTTTGACGTTGTTTGAACATGAATTTTCACCGGGACGTTCCCGACATCCACGTAACTATTTTCTATGCGTTTATTATATTAATAGGCTTGCAAACATTTTGCAACCTATTAAAAAACTTTTGCATCAAATGCAATTAATCACATATCTTTAATATTCTAGAGTTTGTATCGCAAATCTTTTGTGACACAAATAATCCCCTAACATATGATGTATTATCTTACATCGCAAACTCTTTTTGACTTAATAAATTCACATACATCACATGTATTATCTGCCTTAATTCTACCTATTACCTGACGAAGGTCTCACTCTATGTGAGACCCTACAGCCTGACCCTACTACAGGTGGGGCTCGAAACCCCAATCGGCAGTGACCACGAGCAGCAGATGTCGTCCCTGTTTTGGTATCATAATTATATGGTTAACTCATCAACATAAATATTGTCAGGACTACCCTGACTGTGTCTATGATGAATATTGTGTAGGATCCTGTCAAAACAAGGACGTTAGGATCGAATAATAAAGTCAAGACTTACGCTTGCGTATGCGGCACCGTAATCTCGGAACTTCGCCCTCGGATTCGCCACAACGGTCGATACTTTGTCACGGAGGATCGAAGCAGAGTTTCACCGCCTAAATCTCTAACTAGAAGAGGATTTTAATGGAAGGGAGAAGAAGAACATAAGATGCCTTATGCAAACTTATGGCATGGAAAGTGTGGAATGAATGCCTTACCCTTGGGTCCTATTTATAGGCTTTAGGGGTGGTTATTGTAGGAAATAACCAATTATAAGCTTATTAGCCTATATTAGCACATTCATTTATCCTCTTCTTCATTCACTTATCAAGTGCCTTTACACATCATAGCGTACATAAGACTACCAACTGCACTGGAATATGGAACTTTTTCCATAATTTCCTTTTCCTTTTGGTTCTTTGGACATGATTTCAGACATAAGTTGTCGCACTTGCTTATAGGAGTATCAATGGACTTGCAGTCCTGCATATTAAAACGTTCTAAAACCTTCTTTATATAAGTCTCCTGTGAAAGAGAAAGAAGTTTCTTCGAATGATTCCTTGAAATCTTAACTCCAAGGATATATGCGGCTTCTCCCATGTCTTTCATCTCAAAAACTGATGAAAGCCAAGCCTTGATATCCATCACAAAATCCTTGTCATTTCCGGCTATTAAAATGTCATCTACATATAGAGACATAATAACGTACTTGCTCTTAATCCTCTTGATATATACGCAGTTATCTTCATCAAGCATGGAAAAACCATTTGATAAGACAACTTCTTGAAAACGTATATACCATTGCCTCGAGGATTGTTTAAGATCATATATGGATTTACGAAGTTTACAAACCTTATGTTCGTTTCCTTCTTTTACAAACCCTGTTGGTTGTTCCATATAGATCTCCTCGTCCAATTCTCCATTGAGAAAGGCAGTCTTTACATCCATCTGATGTAATTCGAGGTCTAAGCAAGCTACCATTGCCAGAATCAGGCGAATCGAGGTAAAACGGACAACAGGTGAGAAGGTCTCTTCGTAGTCTATCTCTTCCTGTTGCGTAAAACCTTTCGCGACAAGGCGAGCTTTATATCTGTCAATAGAGCCATCAGCCTTATGCTTGATCTTGAGAACCCATTTGTTCCCAATAGCTCTACGTCCTCTGGGTAAGTCAACTAAGTCCCAGACTTGGTTAACTTTCATGGATTCCAACTCTTCCTTCATCGCTTCCATCCATTTGTCTTTCGCATGGCATGATACGGCCTGTTTGAAAGTAGCAGGCTCGTCATCATCTTGTAGTAAAGTCATAAAGGTATGCGGAAATTCATCCTCAAATCTTAGAGGAGCCAACCTTGTATGACTACTACGTCGTATTTGAGATTCTTCAAGTCCTTGTTGACTCGAATTTAGATCAATTCTAATATCACTCCTACTTGGAATGTCGTTAGAAATGCTCCCACTTGGATCATTATTCCCGTATGGAATAGGATTAGTGTCATTCGTATCATCCATTGGTGAAGTTTGAAACGTATTTTCTTCTTCACCAAGACTTCTCCCACTCGAATGAGATAATCCTCCTTGATCATTAATCTCAAATAGAGATAAGTCCTGACTTATCTCGCCCTGTCTTGGAAAATCGTTTTCCAAGAAAGTGACATCCCTCGACTCAAACTCAATTAGACCTCCATTGTCTTCCTGACTAACGAAAACATAACCTTTGGAGTTTTCTGCGTATCGTATAAAGATACATTTCCTTCTCCTTGGCCCAAGTATGTCATACTTATGGGAGGAAATATGTGCATAGGATGCACATCCCCAAGGTTTTAAAATGTTTAAGTCAGGAGACTTTTGGTTCCACAACTCATAAGGAGTGGAGCTAACTGATTTCGAGGGTACGCGGTTCAAAATGAAAGTGGTCGTTAATAATGCATCACCCCAAAAGGTGATTGGCAAGTTAGCTTGCGCCATCATTGAACGGACCATTTCCATTAAAGTCCTATTTCTCCTTTCAGCAACACCATTTTGTTGAGGAGTATATGGCATAGTTACCTGATGTATTATGCCCTTTTCATCACAAAGTTCCTTAAAACTTGTTGATTGATATTCACCGCCCCTATCGGTTCGCAAGACCTTAATCTTGCGATCTAATTGATTCTCCACTAAACTCATATAGTTTTTAAAGCATGTTAATGCTTCACTTTTGTGGGATATCAAATAGATATGTCCGAATCGGGTGAAATCATCAATAAAAGTGATGAAATAGGACTTCCCGCGGCTTGTCTTGACATTCATCGGACCACATATGTCTGAATGGATGAGCTGTAATGGAACCTCGGCCCTTGTGCCGGTTCCAAACGGCTTGCGACAAGATTTTCCCACAAGGCAATGTTCGTAGGTCGACATTTCAACCTTTGAAACATTGGATAGAAGGCCACGTTTGGCAAGTCTATCCATTCGTTTTGGTCCAATATGACCAAGCCTTGCGTGCCAACAAATTATATTAGACTCATAAGTCGAAGAATTTGTAACAAGGAAATTTTCATTACATAATGAAGAGTCATACATTGTATTTAATACAATAAATCCTTTAAATACATACCCAGTACCAATTAAGGAATTATTACAACACAAGTCCACTGTACAATCATGAAAAAACCAGCTATAACCAAGACCCATTAACACGACCACAGATATTATATTCCTTCGAATATCTGGAGCGAAGAGAACATCATGAAGTAGGAGAGTGCGGCCGTTGTCCAAGACTAGCTTGCAAGTCCCAACGCCTTTCACTTCAACACGTGTGTTGTTTCCTACATAGATCCACTTCGTTCCTTGTGGTATCCGGTGATACTCCATGAAGGACCGTCTGTCCCTTGCTATGTGGTCGGTGGCACCTGAATCAATTATCCAAAATGGATTAGATTCCACAAGAAATATTGAACTAGAAACACATATGTAACTAGTATAATTACAAGTTACCTCGTCGCCTCCACTCGTACACGAACGAGCATAGTGACCGAGCTTGTTGCACTTGAAGCACTTGATCCTCTTCAAGTCTTTCTTCTTGTGCCATTTCTTGTGCACACCCTTATGTTTGGGCTTCTTGGTAGACTCAGCTTGCTTATTGTGTTCATTGGTAGACTTCGAACGATCTTTGTAACGACTGGTTTTCATGTAATTGGATTATCTATATTAAAATATATGCTTGGTGGATTTTCTCCTTGGATGTGTGGTTTTCATCGCCATAGCTTTCACTTTCGATCGTTTCGTCGTGATTTTCTAGCTTCTTCCTTCGATTGTCGATTTCGGAGTAAGTCATTCGTGACGAGCTTCAAATCGCTCATATCTTAGAGTATAAATCGATCCTAGAAGCCATAGAAATCTTCCTGAAGCTTCACGCTTCGAATCGGCACTTTTCGTGCATGTTAGTTGGTTCAAGAAGATCGACCGACCGACTAGATTCCAATTTAGTCGGTCAGGAAATCAACTGGAACCGACTAGTTCATTCAATCAATTATTCAGGAGCTACTGTTTACTCTTAGTCGGTCTAAGAACAACCATCGACCGACTAGATGCTAAACTAGTTGGTAAGGAATGCTTCTCAGACCGACTAACTCTCATTCCCACGACCTCTCTCAGAATTCAGCCTTTAGTCGGTCAATGAACACTCACCGACCGACTAGTTCTCAAACTAGTCGGTTGACAAGTCTTCACAGACCGACTAACTCATAGTCCAGTTTTCCTGAGCGAGCTACTGTTTACTCTTAGTCGGTCCATGTTGAACGACCGACCGACTATATCCTCAACTAGTCGGTCACCAATCCTTCCTTGACCGACTAATCAGCCCAGGAAACCTTAGTTTGCCCTAGCCGCCACACGATTTTCTATATAAACCCCAAATCATTGTCTTCTCTTCCCTCTCTTCTCCTGAACCTCCTCCTTCCCCAAATCATCCCCCTTCATCCCCCTTCATCCCCAAACCCTTACCCCTTCATCCCCAAACCCTTCCTCCTTCATCCCAAGCTCATCCATCATCATCCAAACCCTCATTTCACCTATCCTACCTCTCCTCAACCTCAAACCCTCATCAAATCCCCAAAAGCCTCATCCAAACCCATTTCTCCAGGTTTTCCCTCATTTCCAGATCTGAGTGGTAGTTCTCCCGGATCGTTCATCCGTTGCCGTGGTTGCACGGCGTTGATCTTCCGCTTCCATTCGAGTAGTGTTCTTCCTTTAATATTCTCTTAACCCCCATTATGATTTGTGAAACCCTAATAATAATGGATGTTGTTTGATGATTGTTTCTCCATGACAGCGATTCCCTTCTCCGTAGATTAGCGTTCGTGAGACGAACCTTCATGATCATCATCCCCGGTGCTAGGCAAGTGAAACTTGCATCCTTTGATTTGGGCCATGTCTTAGGCCATTTCCTTGTTTTAGCGTAAAAGAGACTAGACGGTGAAAGGATGGCCGTCTAGACGCCATTGACCTAGCTTGACAACGAAGCTCGGTCCGTCACCCCTATCATGCTTGTATGTCATGTTTAATTACAATTAACGGTACGCGAATATTGTTCATGTCATTGCATTTTGCCTGTCACGTTTAAATACAATTAACGGTACACGAATATCTGTTCATGACATTGCATACATCGATTGTTCATCGTGAATGTGTAGCTCACGCTACAAAACTGATAGTTCCTGGCTCGTGACCAGAAGCGAGCATAATGAGTTGCTAACCCCAACGCTCGATATTGAGGCTAGGTGTCCCCTACGCCATACTTGTGTTTCCTGGCTCGTGACCAGAAGCGAGCATAATGAGTTGCTAACCCCAACGATTGATATTGAATTGTGAACTAAGAAACAAGCTCCTGTGCGGGGCAACCCTGGCTCACTTGCTGGGCTCATGTACAGGGACCCTGGCTTGTTTACGTGTGGGATGGGGTAAGGGTTAAGCGGTCATTCAACTGGGGGTCTGCCTGATCAGCAACTGCAGTTGTAAGACGTAAACTCTGGGGTGGGGTAGTGTTTAGTGCCGATCGGTGTGAATGATGAACCATTCAGCTGAAGGGCATAAACATCTACAAACAACAGTGAAACGTGAATTGTGTTTAGTGCCGATCGGTGTGAATGATGTACCATTCAGCTGAAGGGCGTAAACATCTACAAACAACAGTGAAACGTGAATAGTGTTTAGTGTCGATCAGTGTGAATGATGTACCATTCAGCTGAAGGGCGTAAACATCTACAAAACAATGTGAATTGATTGAGATTGTTAGTAGCTTGGCTACTCTTGTCCTGTCCCGATACTTGTTCTATTGTACTTACTGTTCACCATGTCTTAATTGTGCACTCATGTTATAACTGCCATGTCATGCATACTATAACTGCTAGGTTGCTAGTTTACCTTCCTTTCAGTTTCCTTGCTCAAGTCTTTTCAGACTTGCTGACATGTGCCCCTTTCTCTTTGGGTGTCACATGTTAGTTGCCGAGCCAGAGCTTGTTGCAGAGGACGTTGTGTTTGCTGAGGAGGAGTCTTGTGGACACCGGTGACTTGTTGAGTTTCCCTTTATCTTTTAGGATTCATGTTAGTTGTCGGTGCGTGGCACCCTTGTATGTATGTTATTCCTTGTTGGCCATGTTTAGGCCTTAGACTCTTTTTCCTTTAGCCTGGTGGCCTTTCTGCGATATTGTAATTTGTTTATGGACATTTGGAGATTCAATGAAATGTCGGCTCGTTTCCTTATTATCATTGTTGTTTCGTTTCGCTTTGAAAGGACTTGCCATAATAAGTGTTTTTTTACGCTTATCAGACTTGGAGCTTCACGGCTTCAAGTTTGTGCGGACCTTCTCACGTCTCGCCTCCACATTTTTGGGAAGCGGGGCGTGACAGGTTTTAGTGGTGGCCCATGCAGGTCCATTTGCAAATGCGAACTATCGGAACAACAATAATAATTATAGAATGTCCATTAAATAAATTAGAACATCCAAGTTATAAGCCCGAAGTCTAGGTTTTTAGCGTTCCTATGTCTTAGGTGGCTAGTAGGCGTGTTAGAGCACCTGTCCCAGCTTGATAGGAAATCCATTAGGTCAGGACTATAGTGAGACTTAGTTAGAAGTTTGTGCTTGCTGGTTAGGGATCCTTGATTGTTAGTTAGACTCCATGCTAGTGATCGCTATGATAGTCTTAAGAGTTACCTTAGTGGTTCCTGTCTAGCCCAGACCATGATAGATTCCTAGGATTTCTTTAGCCGTTCGCTTGGGTTCATCGATTTCGGACCCAGCTGGACTCATTTCATCGCTGTCTAGCCCTAGAGAGTCTTAGCGCTTAGTTCCAAAATCCTTGGTTGGTTGACCGTAGGAGTTTCCGTAGATTTTCCTAAGTCATAACCTAGGCGTATTTATGTTTTGATCATCCGACCAAAATCCCTTGGCCTTTAGTTAACCCGATGATTAGAACCCCCCCTGATTCAATCTTTCCTGGTCACTACACTTTGGTGTTACTGACCGTAGATCTTCATCATGGTTTTCTTGCATTGTGATTTAGGTGCATGCCTCACACAACCACATTCATTGCCCTTGATTCACATGATCCCCTCCTTACTATTATCGTTGACCCTTCAAATCTTTCCCGTTGCAAATCTTGATTCTTCCAAAGTCGTTTTCAAATTTTCCCTTATTAAAAGTTTCCACTCGATTTTAAATTTTGTTTTAAACCTTCTTTCAATATATTACCATTACTTCCATTTGAGCTAAAAGTCATTCTTAGATTTGAAGAATTTTTGGTCGTAATTTTAAATTACTATATGGTAACTATCTTTCTAACATATATCGTCCGCACTTGATTTTAAACTTTAGTACTATTTCGATTATTCGATATACCACCTTTTCTACTATTGCGAAATTCATTTTAGCTATTTACCGTACGTTCTTTAAAATATTTCTTTCAAGATAAATAGAACTCTAATTAATTTATATATATATACTAATTACAAGTTTGTCGTACCCGTACTTCAAGTCTTTTACCAACCTATTCTTGCGGCAAATCCTTGTTTCCCCTAAAAGTATTTTCGATGTTCCTCTTTCGCTAAGTTTGAATTTGCTCGCGAACTTTTAATGCATATATTAGGTTTCGTACTCTTTCGCGACTTAAATTTATTTGTTCTTTTAAACATCGAAACTTTTGTCGAGATTTTTGATTATTAGTTTATAATATTCTTCAGCCTATATTTTCATATCGATATAAATGACTTGCCTCTTTTCATATACCAATTTTCTTCTGAACCGTACTTTTGTTTTTCCTAACCTGAATTATAAATATCTTTTCTTACTTATGCCATTAAAACTTATTCGAATACCGCATCATGTTTGCTTCTTATATGCCTTTCAAGTCACATGGGACTTCAGCTTTCAGCGAGTCGATTTTATGCTCAACTTTTTCCATAGTTCAGATTTTTGTAAAATTACTTTTCGAAACCCTTTCCTGATTTAAACCTCCAAAATTGGGTTTCAAAGTTTATTGCCAATGTAACAATCCTATATATGTATATATTTTTCCCCCACTTACTTCCATACCACTAAGATGTTATTATCTTTCCATTCGTCATACATATTTCTAAAAATGATTTCTAAAGTAGAACTTCAATTAATTTTATATATCAGTACTACGACCGTTATGCTCCTCGTTTCCCCTATTTCAGATTTTTGTAAAAAATCATTATTTCATAACCTTTTCTGATCTAGACCCTCCATAAATTTGATTTTTAAGTTTTGCTACAAATTTTGATAATACTACTAATAAGCTATTGTTATCTTTCTGTTCACCCTACATGCCCTTAGAAGAATTTCTAACCTAAATGGAATTTCAATTATTTTTATATCAGCACCAGGCTCGTGGTGCTCGTATGTTAAGAGCTTTGTGTAAAACAGTCTCTTTTTGGCAAATCCAGATTCCTCTAAAAAGTAGTTTCAATATTGATTACTTTAATTTTTCCCTGGCTTAAGGATTTTGAAAGCATTCAATCTGAGTTTAAACTTTTTTTCAATTAATTTCATTTCCAACTTTGCGAACGTTATTAAGTTACTACCGTGTGATATTTTCTAAACTACGACCTCAAAATTCGTGTGAATGATTCACCTTCTTTTAATGACCTTACGTGAGCCAATGAACCGTTTTCTCCTATTATGTATATCCGACTCAAACTTATTTCAAACAATTTGTTTTGTCGACCTCTAAATATTTTATACGGAAAAGGACTCCAACTTTGAAGTGTGACAGTTTTCAAACTTTTCGTATTTTAGAATATGTTATTTACGCTATTTTCCATGTGTCTTAATGGAGCATCATTACATCCTTACACAACCATTTTCATGCTTTTCGATCCTTCTATTCGTTACGCTCTTGATTTCAATTTCTTTCCTTTTGTCTAGCCAGTAGAGCTTGTCGTCGCTGTGTCGACCTTAATATAGTTTGGTGGGCCCCATTGGTGTAATTTGATGTGTCGTCGTAGTGTATTTAATTTCATGGTGCATATGAAATTGTATGTGGTTGGTATTGGTGTATCGTGTGTAGGTAGTTATGTATTAGCTACGTGAGTGTAAGTATGATATACATATGATAGGAGGATTATAATGTTTGATTGGTATTGCTTGTTTTTATGAGATGTCGTATGCGTGTATACCATGAGGTATCCCCGACTACTGCATATCTTAACTTATGTATGAAGTGAATGTGTATTGATGTACCAATTCAAGGTGGATGGATATGGTATGAATATATACGATGCTTGGGTGTGACTATAAGTAAATACTTTTATTAGGGAGAGTATTGTAATTTTAGGTGTGCTGATGTTTGTAATAATATCATGGTATATGAAGTGATTGAAATATGTGATATTACCTGGTTAGATATTAAGGGTGTTTGACATTTATATATGTATGTGGTTATGTTGGTAGGCGTGTATGCATTAGCTAGAGTTGGCATATATATATGGATGCTATGTTACGTATATGGAATTATTCCGCTATGATTTTGAGTCTCACTCAAGCTTGAGTTGGTACACTCTATGTACATTGGTGTATAGTGATGGATGATGTATGTATAATGTTTGGATTGTTTGTGCCTGGTTGTGTTACGCACACGACTGTGGGTGGCTATACCAATATATAGTTATGTGAGTTGGTCTTGTGGTGTAGTTATTCACTAAGGATTTGGTTGCGTGAATATATGTGCGCTAGCTAAACTAGGTGCGTGGATGTGCTAAGCATATAGTGGTGTGATTGGTGTATATATGAATGAAATATTAGCGTGTGTGGGTGTGCACCATGCACGGGTAAGTATGTGATAGTTATAGGAATTGGTGACTATGGTATGTGTGGTGTGTCGTGATTATAGCTATATGACAATATATGGAGTGATAATATGGTGAAATGTGTGCATGCATTTGAATGACTATAAATTGTGAAATTATAATGATGGTGAATGTATAATAGATATAGTGAATTGGTTTTAACAATTGCATGATGTGATTTCGCATGTTGATTGTTTGGCACATACTAGGAGATATAGGGACTAGTGTACTCTTATTGTCTTGTCCATAGGTAGTTACCTATACGTGTAGATTCCGATGGTATTTTCTAGTGTGAAATTATTTTCAAATAAGTAAGAGACTTGGTTATTTTCATATAGTGTGTAATAAGTGTTTTATAGTTATATGGAATATACTTGCCTATATGAATGATTTGAATACGTGAATGGAGTTGTTTGATTATAATAAGTATAAGTGTACTATGTGCGTGAATATATATTTACTTCCGTGGTGTTAATAATTGACTACCTAGAGTATATATATAAGCACTTGAAATAAATGTACTTGGTTGAAATTGTGATGTGATATTGATTGAGGGTAATTACTAGGGTGACTAGATATAGCTATAGTTAGAAAGTCCGAGGACGGACTTTATTCTAAGGTGGGTAGGATGTAACGACGGGTTTTCATGTAATTGGATTATCTATATTAAAATATATGCTTGGTGGATTTTCTCCTTGGATGTGTGGTTTTCGTCGCCATAGCTTTCACTTTCGATCGTTTCGTCGTGATTTTCTAGCTTTTTCCTTCGATCGTCGATTTCGGAGTAAGTCATTCGTGACGAGCTTCAAATCGCTCATATCTTAGAGTATAAATCGATCCTAGAAGCCATAGAAATCTTCTCGAAGCTTCGCGCTTCGAATCGGCACTTTTCGTGCATGTTAGTTGGTTCAAGAAGATCGACCGACCGACTAGATTCCAATTAGTCGGTCAGGAAATCAACTGGAACCGACTAGTTCATTCAATCAATTATTCAGGAGCTACTGTTTACTCTTAGTCGGTCTAAGAACAACCATCGACCGACTAGATGCTAAACTAGTCGGTTAGGAATGCTTCTCAGACCGACTAACTCTCATTCCTACGACCTCTCTCAGAATTCAGCCTTTAGTCGGTCAATGAACACTCACCGATCGACTAGTTCTCAAACTAGTCGGTTGACAAGTCTTCACAGACCGACTAACTCATAGTCCAGTTTTCCTGAGCGAGCTACTGTTTACTCTTAGTCGGTCCATGTTGAACGACCGACCGACTATATCCTCAACTAGTCGGTCACCAATCCTTCCTTGACCGACTAATCAGCCCAGGAAACCTTAGTTTGCCCTAGCCGCCACACGATTTTCTATATAAACCCCAAATCATTTTCTTCTCTTCCCTCTCTTCTCCTGAACCTCCTCCTTCCCCAAATCATCCCCCTTCATCCCCAAACCCTTCCCCCTTCATCCCCAAACCCTTCCTCCTTCATCCCAAGCTCATCCATCATCATCCAAACCCTCATTTCACCTATCCTACCTCTCCTCAACCTCAAACCCTCATCAAATCCCCAAAAGCCTCATCCAAACCCATTTCTCCAGGTTTTCCCTCATTTCCATATCTGGGTGGTAGTTCTCCCGGATCGTTCATCCGTTGCCGTGGTTGCTCGGCGTTGATCTTCCGCTTCCATTCGGGTAGTGTTCTTCCTTTAATATTCTCTTAACCCCCATTATGATTTGTGAAACCCTAATAATAATGGATGTTGTTTGATGATTGTTTCTCCATGACAGCGATTCCCTTCCCCGTAGATTAGCGTTCGTGAGACGAACCTTCATGATCATCATCCCCGGTGCTAAGCAAGTGAAACTTGCATCCTTTGATTTGGGCCATGTCTTAGGCCATTTCCTTGTTTTAGCGTAAAAGAGACTAGACGGTGAAAGGATGGCCGTCTAGACGCCATTGACCTAGCTTGACAACGAAGCTCGGTCCGTCACCCCTATCATGCTTGTATGTCATGTTTAATTACAATTAACGGTACGCGAATATTGTTCATGTCATTGCATTTTGCCTGTCACGTTTAAATACAATTAACGGTACGCGAATATCTGTTCATGACATTACATACATCGATTGTTCATCGTGAATGTGTAGCTCACGCTACAAAACTGATAGTTCCTGGCTCGTGACCAGAAGCGAGCATAATGAGTTGCTAACCCCAACGCTCGATATTGAGGCTAGGTGTCCGCAACGCCATACTTGTGTTTCCTGGCTCGTGACCAGAAGCGAGCATAATGAGTTGCTAACCCCAACGCTCGATATTGAATTGTGAACTAAGAAACAAGCTCCCGTGCGGGGCAACCCTGGCTCACTTGCTGGGCTCATGTACAGGGACCCTGGCTTGTTTACGTGTGGGATGGGGTAAGGGTTAAGCGGTCATTCAACTGGTGATCTGCCTGATCAGCAACTGCAGTTGTAAGACGTAAACTCTGGGGTGGGGTAGTGTTTAGTGCCGATCGGTGTGAATGATGAACCATTCAGCTGAAGGGCGTAAACATCTACAAACAACAGTGAAACGTGAATTGTGTTTAGTGCCGATCGGTGTGAATGATGTACCATTCAGCTGAAGGGCGTAAACATCTACAAACAACAGTGAAACGTGAATAGTGTTTAGTGCCGATCAGTGTGAATGATGTACCATTCAGCTGAAGGGCGTAAACATCTACAAAACAATGTGTAACGACCGGTTCTCATCGATGAAATTATCTGTATTTCTCTACTGATTTTTCGCCTGTATCCGTATTAGGCGTATCCGTCCCCGTGCACGTGCAAATTTTTCCATGTTAATTATTCATATCTTTATATTTAGCCGTAGTTAATTTTATTTCTTATCATCATCATCATCATCATTATTATTATTACTATTTTTGTGGCACTTGGTCATATATTATTGTTATTATTATTATTACTATTATCTTTTTGTACATCCTATTTAATAATTTCCAACTTCTAAAATTTAAATTCGAATTTCAAATATTTCTTTTTAAAACCCCATTACACTAAATTGAATTGCTATTAATCCCTTTGATTTAAATTAGTTAAAATCAGTATTTCCTTCCTAATTAGTTTCTATTATTACTCATTCAACTTTCCTTTTAATTTTATCATTAAAACCCTATGGACCTATGGCCGCAGCCCCCCAACACACTCACGCACTCATGGGTCACACACACAATTCTCTTTTTTAAAAAAAAGACCTATGTTTTAAGAGATATATACATGAAACGAGACCCTAGGCATTCATGTGACCCTCACTTGTACACCAATCTTATAATAGCCCTAAGGCCTATTGCACAACAGCTTTCCTTCTTATGCAAAGAGACCCTAGGCCTAGACCCGGTAGCACACAGCCTATCCCCCTTGCTAATAAATATAAACCCTAAACAAATATTGTGAAACCCAGGCTAGCAACCTTTATAAAACCCTAAAAGACCCTCACGTGATGGCCTATAACCCTAAGCAAACAACAATATAAAACCTTAGGGACTAATGAATAACATTCTAACCTAGGCTTCCCCCTAGCCCTACTCACAGCCGCCCCCCTCTCCACTTCCCCCTTGCTCACGGCAAACCCGCAATGAACCCAACGCCGCCCTGTCCTTCCCTCCACACGAAAGAGCAGCGGCCTCCTTCCTTTCTTCTTCGCACGAGAGCTAGGCGACATCCCCCTCGCCAACTCAAAGCCCGCGGCCTTCGTCCCCTCGCCCTGATCCTACCTCACGCCAACGCCCCCGGCGGCCAGTTCGACGTCGACAACCCCATCTCCACGGCCATCTCCTTCCACCACGCGGCAACACCCGTCGCCTGCACCTCCCAACCCGCCGACAGCCTCCCTCCAGAGTGCCCAAGATCTCATCTCCCCGCTCAGCTGCCCTCGCTCACAAACCGCAGCAGGCCACCACCCTCGCGCACGGCACCCCAAACCCGCCTGAACTCCGACCAAGCCCTCTCTCCGTCGCGACGCCACCCAGTCGATCCGCCTGCACCCCCGCTGCCTCCCCTGAGGCATCTCCGCTACCGTCCCCCATCGCCTCGTCATACTTCTCGCCTCGGAGCCATCACTGTCCCTCCGGCAACCTCAAAGCCGCCTGCGAGAGCCCCTCACCTCTACTTCGATAGATCACAACGCCGCCGTCCCCGTCCCCGGACCGAACTCCTCCCCTTGAGCTCACTGCAAAGGAAAAGAAAGGAAGATGGACAGCAGAAGAGGGAATATGGAGAGAGGGTAAGTCTTCTCTAATATAAACTTTTTATTATATAGTAATAGCAGCATCATGGGGTAGCATAGCACGTGGCTCTTTCGGAAATATCCTAAGAAGAGTATTGAATTGTTTATAAGCTGATGGATGTAAATATAAGATGTTAGGGTACTTTATATAACATTATATGATGAGTATATGATCATTCATGTATGGGACTTTTACGTAACAGTCTGTTATTACAACTAGTGCCTTCTATATTATCATTTCACTATGTTGCTTGGAAATGACAGATTATTATTTTGAAGTTATATTAGAACCGTACTTTATGTTAACATATTAGTTATATATATATATATATATATATATATATAGCCGATGTTTTAGTGGTAGTTAGTTTAGATGTATGTGGTTATAGATGTTTATCGGTAAGACTCCTTTAGCTTATACCAAATCTTTTGGCACAGATATGTCCGTGCCGTTCGTACAATCCCAACGACACCAGGAGCGCTGGAACAGGCAAGTATATAATTTGTTATGATTTTTAGAAGTTTCGGCACATTTACGCCGTCTTCATGTATTACTGAATAACCTGAAATTGTGACGTGAAATAACGTAGGAAAGTGACACCATAATGATTAGGATGAAAATTGGGATCCAACGGTATATCATACGATATATCCCCAATTTAAACAACTAGAGAAAGAAATTGTTTCTGTAGCAAGTTGAACAAAAAGGACAAAATCGTCATTTTTTTTGAAATTACGGAACCGGTCGTTCGACCCGCTTCCGCTTTACAGAACTGTCACCATAAAACACTAATTTTGATAACAATGAAATTCAGTGAGTCTTGACATGATTAACAATATGGACATCGTGAAATCGTGCGCCTCGAAGGCGAATTCGTGACTTTCGTGATGTCGTGTGAGTCGACTAGGCCGGCTCGTGTTCCGGCAAAACTTTTGGGTGGGGTTAGGGTTGGGCGGCCACTGGGCGTATGAAAGGTACTCTCCTTAAGAACACCACCCGACGCGGTGGGTTAGTGTCAATCACGGTAAGCCCCCGTGAGAGGAACGACCTTCTCATCACGACCTAAAGGCGAGAACCCTAGATTAGATGTGAATTCTTGACATGGACATTGAACGCTGACTTGGTCATCGTGATTATTGAAATGCTAACAAACTCAGAGAATCTAACTTTAAACTTGCCATCGACTAGAACTGCATGCTAGGATTGTTTCTTTCTGCTCCGAAATTGCTAATTGTTAAATTGCTGCAGTCGTTTCATTTCGAAATATTAAATGCTTCTAAATTTCATATACTTGTTATATACTTCGCCTTGGGATGCTAACTCCTTCTTGCAGACCCCTAGCTGACATACATTCATGTTTGTGGATGTATGTCAGGTTCAGAGCTTGAGTACCAGGAGGACCAGTACGCGACGCCTGACTTAGAGAGCCAGAGTTCGTCATAGACGTCGAGCCGCTTTCTGCGGAAGACTAGGGCCTTCGTCACTGCTTTGAGTTTTAGTTTAGTTCCTTGTAGTAGGATTAGTGTGTTGTTGTAGTTCTTTTTGGCCCTGCTGTGGCTTGTCTTGTAATTTCGTGTACGCATTATATATCTGGATATGGCATTTACCTTTGAATGTTCTTATTGTTCTGATACGCAAATGCAAGGACCTCTTCTGTGTTTTTATCACAGACGCTTATTGGACTTGAGCTTCACCGCTCCAGTTCAAGCGGGCCGCGTAACGCTCTCTCGCTTCCGGTGTCTTTTGGGAAGCGGGGCGTTACACAATGTGAATTGATTGAGATTGTTAGTAGCTTGGCTACTCTTGTCCTGTCCCGATACTTGTTCTATTGTACTTACTGTTCACCATGTCTTAATTGTGCACTCATGTTATAACTGCCATGTCATGCATACTATAACTGCTAGGTTGCTAGTTTACCCTCCTTTCAGTTTCCTTGCTCAAGTCTTTTCAGACTTGTTGACATGTGCCCCTTTCTCTTTGGGTGTCGCATGTTAGTTGCCGAGCCAGAGCTTGTTGCAGAGGACGTTGTGTTTGCTGAGGAGGAGTCTTGTGGACACCGGTGACTTGTTGAGTTTCCCTTTATCTTTTAGGATTCATGTTAGTTGTCGGTGCGTGGCACCCTTGTATGTATGTTATTCCTTGTTGGCCATGTTTAGGCCTTAGACTCTTTTTCCTTTAGCCTGGTGGCCTTTCTGCGATATTGTAATTTGTTTATGGACATTTGGAGATTCAATGAAATGTCGGCTCGTTTCCTTATTATCATTGTTGTTTCGTTTCGCTTTGCAAGGACTTGCCATAATAAGTGTTTTTTTACGCTTATCAGACTTGGAGCTTCACGGCTTCAAGTTTGTGCGGACCTTCTCACGTCTCGCCTCCACATTTTTGGGAAGCGGGGCGTGACAATCTTTCCTTTTCTTTCCCCGTGTGAGGAACTAGCAACCATGTGCACTTCGGCACTTGGCTTGGCAGCCGCAAGCCGTTCTTCCTCTAATTCGAGGTGCTTGGAAACATCGCTGAAGGTCTTGATGCTCTCATTGTGAGTGAGATGCATCTTCATTTGGTCCCACCCATTTGGTAGGGAACGTATGACTGCTTGGATTTGTTGCTCATCAGTGAGCACATGACCCTCATCCTTTAAATCTGAGATAAGATTTGCCATACGTCGCAGATGTTTCCCCATGGAATGATCTGGACGTTTCTTGTATGAATCAAATCTTATAGTTAAGGCGCGAAGTTTGGACACCGATGTGCCACCAAACTTCTCCTCTAGCTTGGACCATATGTCCATGGCTAGGTCATGCTCTTGGAAGATGCGCATTATGTCATCGGCCATACTGCTCAATAACGTAATGCGAGCTATCTTATTCTTCCGAGACCAAGCATCAAAAGCTTCCTTGTCTCGTCTGTATTGGGCCGTAGTGCCCAACTCGGGTTCAATCATTACGTTCTTTAGAGTTTCGAGCACTTCTTGCTCCTCTAGAACGTATTGTATCTTGATGGACCATAGTTTGTAATTATCGCCGTTTAGTTTTTCACCTCTGTTTAACTCAGCGACGATATTCTTTGAAGCGAAAGACATTTTACTTTTAAAATGCTGCAAAAAGACAAAAAACCGAAGGTTTGATCAAAAACATTGCATTAAAAATTCTTAAAATACAATTCCCACTTGAAATGATAATAGAATATCCCATTTGGATAGTTCTAATTACAACTCCCACTTGGAATGATATTTATAATTTGATAAGTTACTTTCGAATAATATTGAAGATGTTACTCTAAAATCGGAAAGGTCACTACGTTTCCAATCACCATCTAGAGTAATCCTTCAATATTTCCCCCTCACTTATCAAACGATAGCACTCTTATAGTAATTTCGCAGCGGAAAAGCGTTTTTGAAAACGTATTTTTCAAAACGTATGAAAACGTACTTTTCAAAGATGTATATTTCAACCTAGTACCCTTATGATACTAGCGAAATATTCGGCAATTCCTGGCCATTTGCCGAGATAAGCCGTAGCCGTGCCAAGGCTGGATCCCCCCTAAGGGGATTTTTCTGCAAGCCATTGTCGCCGGTTTCCGTATGGAACTAGGCGCTTCCCCCCGTATAGGAGAATTTTGCCGCAGACGACTGTCGTTGGCCCCGTATGGGCTAGTCGGCATGTTCGTGTTACATCGACCAAGGCCTCTTGCCGAGACCGACCAATGCGACTAAAAATCCCTGATTGGTCGACCAGACCAATGCCGACCAAAAGTCCTCGATTGGTCGACCAGGGCATCTGCCCTGGTCGGCCAAGGACCCTAGGGCCTCTGCCCTGGCCCCTCGGCCAGGGCCTTTGCCCTGGCCAAGGCCAGCCAGGGCCGGCCAGGGTGCCGGCCCTGGCCTGTGCCAGGGACAGCCAGGGCCCTTTGGCCTGGCCCTGGCCCCCAGCCAGAGGCCGGCCAGGGGCCGGCCAGGGGCTTTGGCCTCGGCCAGAGGCCGGCCAGGGCCCCCCTGGCCCTGGCCTGGCCGAGGCCGGTCAGGGCCCTCTGGCCCTGGCCTGGCCTCAGCCAGAGTCCAGCCAGGGCCTCCTGGACCTGGCCAGGCCTCGGCCAGAGGCCGGCCAGGGCCTCCTGTCCCTGGCCAGGCCTCGTCCAGAGGCCGGCTCTGGCCTGTCCGAGGCCAACCAGGGCCCCTTGGCCCTGGCCCTGGCCGGCCAGTGCCGGCCTGGCCGTGGCCGGCCAGTGCCGGCCTGGCCATGGCCGGCCAGTGCCGGCCTGGCCATGGCTGGCCATGGCCTAGTCATGGCCCTTTGGCCTTGGCCGGCCATGGCACATATGGCCATGGCCGGCCACCCCCTTTCATGGGTTTGGCCGCACATCCCCGCCGGAGGGGTGGCAGTGGAAGTTATTGACCGTAGCCAACCCCCTCCGCATGGGGAGGGGGAATGCATTGCCTCCATAGCCCATTTGGCCATGGTGATCATGCACCAAAAGTCATCTTCTCCGATGGGAGTAACCACCATCTTCTTCTTCGATGAAGCACCCGTTCGTCGATGAAGCACCCGTTCGTCGAGAAAGTAGTTATTCTCTAATGGCTGTGTGCCAAAATGAAAAAATAACATACTTTAAAGTTCGTAAACTACACGCTCCACATGAAGAGAGTTCACATTCCCTATGAATGGAGACTCCGTATCCATGAAGAGTGCGAGCTTAACGATATGAACGGTCGGTTCTTCCCGTCACGGAGAGTTCCTGCCATATCCGTAATGGTAGGAGACCCTAACGTGAAAAGAACAACCGCTGCGTTCTCTCTGTCATGAAGCGTTCCTACCATATCCATAATGGTAGGATACCCATTCGTGAAAAAGACAACGCCTCGTTCATCGGTTCGACGGGGCGGCAGTTTGACCGGGGCGAACCCGTATGGCTCTGATACCAATGTAGGATCCTGTCAAAACAAGGACGTTAGGATCGAATAATAAAGTCGAGACTTACGCTTGCGTATGCGGCACCGTAATCTCGGAACTTCGCCCTCGGATTCGCCACAACGGTCGATACTTCGTCACGGATGATCGAAGCAGAGTTTCACCGCCTAAATCTCTAACTAGAAGAGGATTTTAATGGAAGGGAGAAGAAGAACATAAGATGCCTTATGCAAACTTATGGCATGGAAAGTGTGGAATGAATGCCTTACCCTTGGGTCCTATTTATAGGCTTTAGGGGTGGTTATTGTAGGAAATAACCAATTATAAGCTTATTAGCCTATATTAGCACATTCATTTATCCTCTTCTTCATTCACTTATCAAGTGCCTTTATGCACTTATAAAGTGACTTTTTCCACTTATCGAGTGGATTTTTCCACTTATCGAGTGGTCCTTTTCACACGAGAAAAGGTTCCCTTCGTGCACGCTTTCGTGCACGTGACATCTGAGGTCCGTATACCCTCATACATCCCCTCATGGGTGTATTCATGTCGTCCATATCCAACATATAGGAGTTTAAGTCCCTTCGTCAAAACTATGTCGCTTAGTCAAGCCTAGTGTATGGTCAACTATCAACCTCAATAGCTCAAAGTCGGTTAGTCTCCATCGATCTTTAGTCAAACAATGTTGAAATTCTTCCAACATACTCTGGCCAAAGTTTTTATTAAAGATCGAATTAACACCGACACTAACTCCCCATAAACGGGATAGACGAATTCTCCTTGGTCATTACTCTCCTTGCACGCTTCAAGTGTCACCCAACCAAAGACCTTTCAATGGGGCTTGCCCTGAGACTAGATCAGAGATGTAAGTGACACCATTCACGTACAGGTTCATACAATGGCCTCAAGTTTAAGGACTAGCTTGCCTATCATCACTGAGAGTTATTATTGACAGATTAGTCAATGTTAACCATATGATAACTCTCATTGGGTCATTCTGTAAACTCATTCTCTAATGAGCACCTGTGTCTCGTCTTCGACTTCACCAAGTCAAATGACCATAAGATCATCGTCACCACTCCATGGTGAATACAATGACACAATGGTTTATCCGATGTATCGATATCCTATTCTCGAAAGATCTACGACCACGAATAGTTTTAGACTTATGCTACTATCGGTTAAACACTTCTCCATGATCGAGATCTCCATCTTGATACATGTTTGACCTTGCAGTAAGTCTCAAGACTTTACTAAGTTCTAATGATGACTTCATTATTATTAACTTAAGTAAATTCTTACCAAAAAGCTTACTGTTATCTAGAACAAGATATTTGTACACATACACAAAGATAAATAGCCTCGAGGGCATACCCATCTCCCAACATCTCCCACTTGCACTCAATACAATTTATCCCAGTATCTCATGCCGTATTTACTCATAAGTCTCTCTAGACTTCATGTAGTAGAGCCTTCGTAAGTGAATCGGCTAAACCGTCCATTGTATAGACTGAAGGGTTTCTATGTTCCTTCTAAATCACAGATTTGAATCATATCCAAATCGTTTCCTTGGTCTCTTGGAATCCAAAAAATTTGTCTTTCCTGGATCTCATCCAGCTTATTGTCTTCTACAAGAATAATCCAAAATAGTCCATAGTCATCTGCACGATTCATAAAAGTGTCAAACTCTTTGACCACTTTGTTAAAACATATGTTCTGGCTCCTTGATGCCTCGCATGCCTTTTATTCGCTCCCACTGACCTTCAAAAATCTATAAGTTTGTGTTTCTAAATCATATTTAGAAAACATAATTATTCTAGTTTTCATGGTCATCATGTGCATTGACATCGAGTTTGATCCGAATATATCTATACACAGCTATTGGCGAGCAAGTTTCATCATAATCTATTTATAGGAATTCTGATGATTACTATTCTCAACCAACATAACTAGTACTTCACTTTTTTTCATCTGCACCAATCTTCTATCTTGAAAAATCACTTGCAGCCAAAGGGAACACTTCCTTTGGGCACGTCTTCTAAGGTCCATACCTTATTTACATGCAAGGACCTTTTTCGGATCACATCAAACTATTTTTAGAGTCCCTACTCTGAATGACATCCTGGAAGTTGACTAGGCACTCATCAACTATGATGTTTTACTCGATTCCTTCGTCTTATGATGCTCGAGTAACCCTATGACTTCCTAACGATTAGTTTGAGGAATATCATATTATAAGGTCCTAACATAACCTTATCAAGAACCTAGGCATTATTATCTGGGGCTTGACCCAGAAGGATGATTGTAACTCAGAGTCACTTGCTATGTATCGCACCATGTCTAACAGGGTGCGATTCATTCTCTCCAACACACCGATGTGTTAAGATACTTGACCTGAGAGAAAATCTCATTTTCTTTAAATTATGCAAGAATTACATAGCAAAGTATTCGCATCTTCGATCCAATCGAAGTGATTCAAATACTTTAGTCATTGTGTTCTCTATTTCATCAGACTTGTGTTTCATCGAGAACACGTGACATAATAAAATAAGAACACCATATCCTAGCTAATTTAGACTTGGGTCCGGATACATCCATATATACGAGACCATGAGTTCTCCAACTCATTCTCCCACTATCTTACAGAAGGAGTTTTTGAACAGCAGACCTTTAAGACAAAACTCACAAGTGTCTTTCGACTCATAATACGAGAGGTCAAGAGACCCCTCTTTAGGTAACTTGTCAAGTCTGTTTTCTTCGATACGCCATAGTCAATATTTTCCATAGATATACTTCGTTACTAACTTGCGCATTCATGTATTAACTCTTAATACAAAGTTATTATACAAAACACTCACATTTAAACATTCCTTCAAAAGTAAAGTGACGACATTCACCAAGTGTGAAATACGTCCCATAAGGCCCAAAGACAACTCTTGCTCATTAGCTAATATGTGAGACTATATTTTCCTTTGTATAACAATTATTCTGAAATTTTTTAGACATCAAACATGTCCCATTTTCAGTTCTTCCTACTATGCCTTTTCTCATGATAGATCAAACATTCTCAATGAATTTTCCTTAATGCCTTCTCCTTTCTAAATCACAATTAGGCATTTCATGGCCTAAAACAAATATTAGTTGTGCAAGTAACTCATGCATCCAAACACTTGAGCTTTATGATCTTGAGGAGACTCAACAAATTGTTCGTCTCAATATCCAATTTGGATACATAGTCTTGCACCGCTCTCACACTCTTCTTCGAGTCAAACAGTTTGATCGAAGTTTCGAATCTTGCGGATTGAAACTGTTTTCCATACGAGCTTGAGGAGACTCAACAAGTTGTACGGAGAAACATGCTTTATACATCAGTATGTTCAAGCTGCCCCTGCTCATAGAGGCGAGTGTTAAGTTGCGTGCTTTTATTGTGAGAGACCTTAGAGCTTAAGAAAATCATTGTCCTTAACTCTGTGCTAAGAAAGACACTTCATGGGAAGGGTCAGTGAGAATAGTTCGGTTTATCAAAAATTCCTTAACCAATCTTTTGACCAGTTGTTTTATTCTTTTAGGATATTATCATTTGGATTCCACCTGGTAAAACATATAATTTTCCTAGTTTAGCATATGTTCATGATTTTTAAATATAGTTAAAATGGTTTTTATTCAACTATATCCTCCTACTATTTTAGCGATCATCTTAAGCCATATAGATGAATGAATTTAGTCATTTAATGGGAGAGGGACCCAACCCCCATGAGCTTTACAACTTTGAGGAGACTCAACAAGCTGATCGACTCTGTAGTTGGTAGATAAACTCTTTATCAATCGCATCACATGTGACTCTATATTGGTTTTTATCCCTAGTCACTTATGATCTTGAGGAGACTCAACAAACCATAATGATTAGTCTAGTCAACCCCTTGTTTTCATGTCTAATATTAACTTACACCGATACTCGAGGAGACCGACGCAATGGTTTGGATTAATACAAGACTACATCATATATATGATGGAGTCGGTTTCTAAAAGAGACCATGTCATAGGTTGAGAAGACTCAAGACATGCATCTTTTAGTCCCCTAATTCAAAAACAAGGAGGCTACAGCTAATCTTGAAGATGATTTTGAACGTATTTGACTAGATGTAATTGATGGTTTCATATTCCAGTGCAGTTGGTAGTCTTATGTACGCTATGATGTGTATAAGACCGGACATCTGTTTTGCTGTTGGAATGGTAAGTCGTTACCAATCCAATCCAGGGCAAGTACACTGGAAAGCGGTTAAGAGGATAATGTTATATCTTAAAGGAACTGCGGACTATGCTTTATGCTATCAAGGAGATGCCTTGAGGCTCGAAGGATACACTGATGCTGATTGGGCGGGTGATCTCGATGAGCGACGATCGACCTCAGGATATGTTTTTCTACTCGGATCTGGTGCAATATCCTGGAGTAGCAAGAAACAATCATGCATCGCACTTTCAACTATGGAAGCCGAGTTTGTAGCATTTAGCATGGCAGTCCAAGAGGCTATTTGGCTTAGGAAATTCTTAGACAGGCTAATTGATGCAAGTGACTCAGATGCTGTACCAATACACATTGACAGTCAAGCATCTATAGCCTATGTCAAAGATCCAAAATTCCATTGTAAGACCAAACACATTGATATCCGCTACAAATTTGCAAAAGACTATGATAAGACCAAGAAGGTAGACATAAGGTACATATCTACGCATGAGATGATAGCGGATTCGCTTATGAAGGCGATCCCCAGAGATGTGTTTTACAAAAACTTATCATCTCAAGGATTGCGTAAGAGCTGAGTTGTACCAATGTAAATTCCCATGTCTGTAAAAGATCAAATTTAATAAAAGAATAAGTTCTTTTCAACATTGCATATGAGTTTCTAGAAAATGTTTGTGTACATTTTAAAATCTCAGCTATATTGTCGGACAGATTGAGGTTGGCTCTCTCACATGAGCAACCGCCTTTATTATATCAGACAGATAAAATAAAGATGAGACCTGTTTAAAGTCAAAATCGTCAGACGGATGATTTAGAGTCATGACTTAAACAAAATGGTCGTATGAAAGATCTGCATCATATGGATGCTTACAAAAGATCTAAGAGGATTCTTAAATCCTATCTGTCTTATGCGGGATGTGGGTCCAGAAGATTATTTGAGTAGTAAAAGGGACTCAAAATCAGACATTGTGGTGTCTAATCATCATCCTTACAACATCATTAAGACATACTCTCCCTGGGAAAGGAGTGATGTTGTAATACGTATTCATACTACGTATGCATTTGACCATTGGGTTAGAATAGTAATTGTGTTTACTATTATGTGAGACCCAAAGACCACATGGGTCTTAACTCGTTACCCTTATGGACTCTAATTGGTTCCTTTAGATTTAACTGGGTGATTGCTATCTTAGCATGTTGCTTATGGACTATGGTCAATTCGGTAAAGCATGTTGCTTATTTGACTGGGTGATTGCAAGTCAAGTCAAGATAGAAAGGATCGCAAGAAGAGGAAGATTAATTTCATATTCACATTTGGACTTTAGAGATTCAAAGCTGGTCAGCCAATTGAAATCCAGATGGGATTCAATTGTTGAATATAAAGTATAAGAAATGTGAAGAAATAATCTAGGGTAAAGCATGCGTTAATCTACTCAACTTTGCACCTCGAGGAGTGTTGTGTATCTCTAACAAGTGCACAAACAGCGGACTCTATGCGCATGACGGTCACACGGCCTATTTCTCGGTATTATAAACAGAAGAGTTAAAGGAAAAGATGTTTCCTTACAATCCCCTCAAGTGTGAGTGGAGATGTTGGATATGGACGACATATATACACCCATGAGGGGATGTATGAGGGCCTATAGACCTCAGATGTCACGTGCACGAAAGCGTGCGTGAAGGGAACCTTTTCTCGTGTGAAAAGGACCACTCGATAAGTGGAAAAAGTCACTTTATAAGTGCAAAAGGGCACTTGATAAGTGAATGAAGAAGAGGATAAGTAAATGTCTAAATATAGGCTAATAAGCTTATATTTAGTTATTTCCTACAATAACTACCCCTAAAGCCTATAAATAGGACCCAAGGGTAAGGCATTTATACTAATCTTACCATGCCATAAGTTTGCATAAGGTAACTTGTGTTCTTCTTCTCCCTTCCATTAAAATCCTCTTCTAAATAGAGATTTAGGCGGTGAAACGCTGCTTCGATCCTCCGTGACGAAGTACTGACCATTGTGGCGAATCCGAGGGCAAAGTTCAGAGATTACGGTGCCGCGTACGCAAGCGTAAGTCTCTCCTCTTCATTCGATCCTAACATCGTTGTTTTGCCAGGTTCCTATAGCCCAGGCGCCCAGCGCCTGGGCCAGTGCTCAGTCGCCCAGGGCGCCTGGACGGGCCCGCCTGGGCGTAGGCCCAGGCGCCCAGCGCCTGGGCCTGTGCCCAGGCGCCTGGGCCTGGCGTCCTGGATCAGCCAGGTCTGGCCAGGTGCCCAGGCCAGACCTGGTCTGGCCTGGGTCAGCCTGGTCTGACCCGGTCTGATCTATTTGGCTGATTTTGGCGTAAGTTCGGTATTTGGCGTCCGATTTGGAAGCCGTTCGAACCTGGGCGTAGACTGGGATATTCCCGTCTTACCCGTGAACTTTTCCTTGCGTTTATATCATTAAATATTGTTTTAAACAATTTAAAACACATTTAATCTATGTTGCATCAAATGCAAACTAGTCCCTATCTAGGCTTAAATATCATTTGCATCAATATGCAATTTTCTTTTCCTTTGCATCAAGTACAAATTATTCTGCCTTACTAGTTTCTACCTATTACTAGACGAAGGTCGCACTCTGTGTGAGACCCTACAGCCTGACCCTTACAACAGGTTGGGCTCGAAGCCCTATACGGCAGTGACCACGAGCAGTGGTTGCCGTCCCTGCTTAAGGAATCATCATTATGTGGTTGACTCATTGACATGAGTCTTGTCGGGACCACCCTGACTGTTTCCGTGATGAATTCCGCAGTTATAGTCTCTTCGTCTTAACTATGTCATGTAGATCAAGTCTAGGGTACGGTCAAACTGTCAACCCCAATAACTTGACTCCGGTTAGTTTCTATTGATCTTTAGTCAAATAATGTTGGACTTCTTCCAATAAACTCTGGCCAGAGATTTTACTAAAGACCGAACTAAACCTACGACACTAACTCCCATTGACCGGGAGAGACGAATCCTCTCTTGGTCATTACTCTCTTCATACGCTTCAAGTGTCACCCAATCAAAAGACCTTTCGACAGGCCTTGCCTCGAAGTTAGGTCAGTTGATCTAAGTGGCACTGTTCATGCATAGGTTCGTCAAAATGACCTCAAGTCAAAAGACCAACTAGCCTATCGTCACTAAGAGTTATCATTGACAGATTGGTCAATATACCATATGATAACTCTTGTGGATCGTTCAGTGAACTCATTCTCTAATGAGCACCTGTGTCTCGTCTTCGACTTCGCCAAGTCAAGCGATCATAAGATCATCGCCACCGCTTAATGGTGAAGACTAAGACACAATGGTCTATCCGATGTTTCGATATCCTTGTCTCGAAACGTCTACGACCACGAATCCTTTTAGACTTATGCTACAAACGGTCAAACATTTCTCCATGATCGAGATACTCATCTCGATACATGTTTGTCCTTGCATAAAGTCTCAGGACTTTACCTAAGTTAATATCTAATGTTAACTACATTATAATTTAACTTAGATAAATTATTACCAAACAGCTTACTGTTATTTTGAACAAGATGTTTGTGCTATTCACACAAAGATAAATAGCCTCGAGGGAATCATTTTTCTACATAATCCCGAACAATGTCGTTTACCGCAAGCGCACGGTATAATGGCAAGCAGGTATCGAACCCGGGAAAGCATGCTATACTACCTATCTACTCCTAGGTTGGGTTAGAATTGCGGGTTTATTGGTGGATGTGAAGTGCGGAGGGTCGTGATGGTGATGGATGTGAACGTCGTGTCACTCGATGTCGAGAATATGGGGTTTCACACAAAGAAAGAGAGAAATAAAATACAAAAGGCTAGGGCTTTAGGACTCGTCATTAGGACTGTCGGATGTCGACGCTAGGTTAGGACTCTTACGTTGCATTGGTTTAATTGGAGATTGTAGCATCTAGGAAGTGAATTCATGTGTCTGGGCATCATGAATCTAACATACCGTGTTAACCCCGCTCTCGCGATATGCGCACACGATACGTGCATTAAGGATCAACAATAATCTCACCACTCTCGTGGTTCGAATGCTCTCAACTCGTACCACTCTCGTGGGTTAGAGCTTTGAGGTATTTTGGTGGCTCTTATTGACGTAATGGCAGTAGCTGTCAATTAGTTATATAGTTCGTCAGTGGATCCCCTCAAGGCACGAGCCGGGCATGGTCACGTACCTCGGTTGAATCCACTAACTCCCTAATTACATCCGTAGGATATTCCTTAAGCTAATCGATTCCACCGACCATGTGCACGATCTCAGTATGAATTCTCCTAGGGATCTTGCTAGATCAACCAACATACAACCCCATTTATAACCAACGCACCATAAAAATCCCAACTTTACGTCTAAACCCTAAGATCCATGGGCTAATCCCTTAGCCCTAGAAAAGATTACTCAAGCATAGCAATATCAATAGATAATATAACGCACAAAGATTTCATTGCATGCATCAAGAATAGATAAACAATAATAAATCACAAAGAAATAATAATAGAATCAAAAAGGGCAAAAATACTTATCTTCATACAAAGGAGGGGCCTAGGGCATAGCCAAACTCCCCAAAAGATCGTCTCCACAAAAGTCCAAGAAGGATCTAAAAATTCTCTTTAGAAAAGTATATAAAAATCTCTCAAAAATCTAATCTAAAAAATCCATACAGAACTCTCTATAGGGCTCAGCATGAAGTCCCCCCGGCGGCCGCCTCCTTTTTCCTCCCAAAACCCCTCCAAAACAAAATCGCAATCTGGACGCAGGCGTGGGCCCACGGTGACTCGGTCCGAGCACAAAGATGCTCGGTCGAGTCGGATACGTCGCCTAAATGTTCACTCGAATCGAGTGAGGTTTGCTCGGTCGAGTAGTCTGACTGCTCAGTCGAGTAGCCCTCCTGCTCGATCGAGTACTACAGGGAATTCAAGCTTCTCCAAAAATTTCGCTCTGCCAACCCGGTCAGAATAGATTCCACTCAGTCCGAGTATACAGCTGCTCGGTCGAGCACTTAACGGCTCAGTCGAGCAGCCAAACGTTCAGCGGAGCTCAAAAATCACAATTCAGCACCTGCTCGGTCGAGCAGTCAGCTGCTCGACCGAGCAGGTTGATGCTCGGTCGATAAGGAGCTAAAAATGCATTTCAACAGATTTTTTGCACTACTTGGTCGAGTAGTGCACTGCTCGGACTGAGGAGTGCACAGCTCGACCGAGGAGGCTGCTGAGAAAATTTCAGCACTGCAGCCTCATCTTGCAGAAATTTCCCATGGCTCATCTGATATCCGATTGGTTTGTTCTTAGTGGTGTTGGAACCGTCTTAAAGTCTATTATCTGGGAAAAATATCAGAAAAATAATAAAAAATCCCAGGTGATAGCATATTTAGAAATAGTGCACGGTTGTCCTGTTTTCAGCACTTCGGGCCGCTCGATTCCTTCGCCGCATCATAGCTCGATCGCACGAATTTCTCTCTTGCCCCTTCCTTGCTCCAGTACTCTTATTTGGCACCTTGAGCATGTCATCATGAGTCTCATTGGTGCTCTCACGTCGCCGATCATCTTATTGACTCCAAATTGCTCCAATATCGCTCCAAATCCCTGAAATGGAATAAACGCTCCAAAAGTCATATTGTTCTAAATAATAGCACAAAAGCATATAAAATGGGGGTTTGGAGGGTGAAATGTGTCATGAAGATATGCGATAAAACATGTAAAATAGAAGCATATCAAAATCCTCCAAGCTTACCTCTTACTCGTCCTCGAGGAAGACGAATACGAAGCTCACCGGGAGGTAAAAAAAATAAGAAAACAAAAAGGAATACAAAGAAAAGTGGGTCGCTAGATTGTTCTCTCATCAACATTTACCATATATCACAATGACTCAGAAAGTAAATCACACACTACCACAGAGATTTCATATCTTATATAAACGAAGTACTTGAGAGTTAAGAATGAACGAAAGGGGTCTCTCTGGTATTCATACATTTAGTTTATATCAACATCCTATGTTTCATAGCATCGAATATGCAAACATTGGTGACACACTTTTCAATCAGAAGATATAACTGAAGCGTGGAAATTCACACAAAGCATGCAATAAAGAATAGAATAAAAATCAAGACATACACATCCTCATATCAAATCATAAGAAATCCCCGTAACTAAATTGTTTCGTTAAGTTTTAGCATTATCAAACTTTCCCGTTCATGCATGATTCCACTCTAATGTCATGCTCACTCATGTGGTCAAAAGATTCCCCCAAGCTTGAATTAAGGTGTCGCATCCAAAGAAGTATTTGTGGACTTGGAATTTTGTTTTGGTTTTCCCAATAGTATATGTATTGCTCAAAGTAATGAAAATTGAGCTCTTCTTTGAATTTTGAGCTTTGTTTACTTTTTTTCTTTTTGGATTTTTGTAGGAGCAATAATATTTGTATTTTGGTTTTTCCTTTTGGCTTTTTGGACTTTTGGAGCAAGCTTTTCTTTTGTAGGGAATTTTTGGGAATGGATGTGGTAGAAATAGCTTTGGGCAGTGAAATCAAGTGACGTGTAGAGAATATAAGATATAAGTGAGAAGGAATAGATATAATGCTCGGTTCACTCAAAAGTGCGCACAAACGGTTCTGTAAAATAATACATCAACTAAACTCGCATAATAGCATGGGTATCCTTAATCATATCAATAAGTAGTGCAGTCAAGCAGTAATATTTTCAATTATGTCAAGCATGCAATAAGAATGCGAATAAGAGATGAAAGCAAGAAATCAGATATTCTAGTGATGCGTGAATCTTGGTGTGTTTCCAATGAAAGCATACTAAATACTACTTTACATATTCAGTTTCAATAAGCTTCATGCATTCGCACTAGAGAGACCATCAAAAGAATATTTTCAAGTACTTATAAGGATTAGGATTATGAAATTCTCTAAGTAGCTTGGCATGAAAAATAAGCATTGTGAGAAAGGTGAAAGCATAAGATATGGAACATCTCTAGTAAGAGAAGGAGAAGAAAATAGAGAAATAAAAATAGAAGAAAGAAATAAAAGAAAAACATGCACGCAATGTGATGCATGAACACACATCAAAGGAAAATAAGATGGAAAAAACAAAAAGATGATGCAAATATTTGAAAAAAATTCTAAAAAAATCCTAAAATAAAGAAAAAAATGCAACTAAATGGCATGGAAATGCACTCCCCCAAGCTTAAACTTCACATTGTACTCAATGTGATCATAAAAAGAAAAAGGTGAGGAACAACGATAAATAGGGGGGTGAATGAAAAATGATGAAATGAATGACATGAAATCCTAATGTACATGCACATGTAATGAAGCATGGGAGCGCTTTCCCCCAAGCTTATACCAAACAATCCTATTCAACTTACTTGATCAAAAAGGTCACGGCTTCGCTAAGCGGGATCAAGTCAAAAAAATAAGAAAGTGAGTATTCACTTGAAAGAAATGCTCGATGGTGGTTAGCAAAATGGCGGGACATATCAAAATATGAAGAGAGCAATTATTAAAAATAATGGGTTCGGGGTGTAAAAGATTTTTGTGGCCGTCGAATGGGGTGAATTTATTAAACTAAAAAACATTTAAAATCATATATGGTCCTCTCGATGTCGAGAGGATTCGTGTTTATTGAAAGCATAAATTACTACACTACTGGATTGGTATCACCTGTAGCAAAAGGCGGATCCAGAAACTTTGCTGGTGCAGGCAACTGCTCCAACTGCTCCTTCCGTGGCTCCGCCAGGTGCATGTGTCCACGGACTCCATCAGACTCCAGCAATGCGTCTCCCAGCATCTCCCTAAGGACTCCACCTATATCCTGCAAGAGATGAGCCGCATCAATCTGATGAGGATAATTTTTCCCCAAAATAAATGTATTCCAAATAGGGTCATCAACAATAGTATTTAAAATAAAAATGGTTGACAACACTTTCCTGGAAATAAATCTCTACTCTGATGCACCACGTCTATCAACTCCTCGTTGTTTTCCTCTGTTCCTCAGGTAACTCTGGCATAATGGAGTGGGTCTCGTCAGGATGCTCCTCCTCATCGTCAGACTAATCCCAGCGTACCTCCTGATCATATTCAACAGCGTCCATGTGTGCTAACTCCTCGCCCTCCTCCTCGTATACGTCCCATTGTACCTCTTGATCATATGTATGTGTATCCTGTAAAAGGTGCAATGAGTCATTGAAATCCGAATCATAATAAACATCATACATGGGAGGGGAATCAAATGTAAAGGGCGAGGAGGTAAAGAGATCTCCCTGAAGGGAAGCAGTAAGCTCTGGTGGGTGGTCCTCAGAGTCAGTGGAAGGAATAGGTGGCTGCAGAAGCTCTGAAGGAGGAGGGTGATGCTCGGGATCCTCATGAATGGCTCTGTCCTCGTCCCGACGCACGACCTCCTCGGTGAAAGTCTCTGGCTCCGTATGCAATATGTAAAATAAATATAGCTCGGCCTCCTCACGATGACTGCTTAGGCATCCTCCTCGGGTTCCTCTGGTATGGTAGGCGAAGTGAATTTCATCTTCTCCTTTCTACGCCTATGTCTTTGTTTCTGTCCTGGAACTCGAGGCACTGGATGGTGTGGCTTGGCCCTCTCAATAGTATGTACATGTGGCTCTATAGGCTCCTGTATCTCGGCCATGGTATAAAAGTGGATCTTGTGCCCCTCAACTTGAGCGTAGACTCCATCATCAATTGTGCATGTGGAAGAGATACGATGAGTAATAAAATTTTGAAATCCAAGCTCAAAAGGGTCACCTTCCGTTATCTTTAATGGACCGGTTGTTACGCCTATTTGACCGAGACCCGTAAAACACGAGCCCAGGAGCCTGACTACTGGTCAAAAGCCCATCTGCGTCCTCAAAGCCCATTCGACAAAGGCCCTACAAGGGACCTCCTCGAACGTCGATCCGACCCAGCCCCAATAACCCGTTGGTCGCTCGCCCACTCCTGCGAAAACCACTCCCCCGGACGCGCGACCACTAAATAGCGATAATGGGGAGGTGCTGGCATGGCGGAGAGAGCGGCGGCGAGGGGGGACTGATGGGGCACGATCAATGGCGGACGTGGGACGTGGGTCAGAGGCAATCACGCGGGAGCTCTACAAAAGGGCCAGGAAGACGACAAAGAAAGGGACTGCATCTCAGGTAACAAAACCTAAGGTACTCCATCAACGACCTCGTTCCCCCAATTCATCTCCTTCCTCCCCCGCTCGCGCCGAGAGACGCCGTTACGATCTCCTCACAAGTCGGACCGTCTCCGCCGGGCCTCCTTTCTCAGATCTCTATCTGACTTAGGCATCGGAGGGGATTTGGCCGGAACCAAGGTCCGGCCCCCTGACGAGCGTTCTCGTCTGCGCAGGTGGACAACAGATCAACGGGCCGAGGCTACCCCTCGCCCCTCTCCGACCACTCGATCAACTGGACAGTGAGGCTTCCCCTCACCGTCAGCCTGCCATGGCCGAGCACGTCCTACCAAGGCCGAGCGTCCTAATCGGGTCCGAGATTCTCCCTCGCCACCCGTCGGCCGTGCACCTACCCGGGCGACTGAGGCTACCCCTCGTCCCCCTATCAGCCGAGGCCGAGCACACCTGTCCGAGGCCGAGCGTCTCAACCAAGTCCGAGGCTACCCCTCGCCCCTTCTACACCGACTCGAAGCCCCCGAGGGACCCAAAGCGGGCCCCTTGACCACGTTGACCGGGCTCTCCACGGTCAACGCTTTGTAGTGAGAAAACACTCTGAAACATCTGGCGCCGTCTGTGGGATCAAAAACTGTCCCACGAAGAAACAAACCACATCTGCGATGACGCGGCCTCCCTCCTCTCGGCGAAAGAAGGGCGAGGCCCCGACGCGGGGCGACATGCCCCGCCATCGTTGCCAAGAATGGGCACGGGACCGACGTGAGGAGAGTCGTGAGGAAAGGGCCGGGATGCCCTCCCCTTCCCCACCGGTTGGGAGACCGAGTGCGCCCGTAACGGCACGCAGCTTGGACGTGGCTTTGGTGGTATCAGTAGTTGTTACGCCTATTTGTCCGAGACCCATAAAGCACGAGCCCAAGAGCCCGACTACTGGTCAAAAGCCCATCGGCGTCCTCAAAGCCCATTCAACAAAGGCCCTACAAGGGACCTCCTCGAACGTCGATCCGACCCGGCCCCAATAACCCGTTGGTCGCTCGCCCACTCCTACGAAAACCACTCCCCCGGACGCGCGACCACTAAACAGCGATAATGGGGAGGTGCTGGGATGGCGGAGTGAGCGACGGCGAGGGGGGACTGATGGGGCACGATCAATGGCGGGCGTGGGACGTGGGCCGGAGGCAGTCAAGCGGGAGCTCTATAAAAGGGCCAGGAAGACGACGAAGAAAGGGACCGCATCTCAGGTAACAAAACCTAAGGTACTCCATCAACGACCTCGTTCCCCCAATTCATCTCCTTCCTCCCCCGCTCGCGCTGAGAGACGCCGTTACGATCTCCTCACGAGTCGAACCGTCTCCGCCGGGCCTCCTTTCTCAGATCACAATCTGACTTAGGCATCGGAGGGGATTTGGCCGGAACCAAGGTCCGGCCCCCTGACGAGCGTTCTCGTCTACGCAGGTGGACAACTGATCAACGGGCCGAGGCTACCCCTCGCCCCTCTCCGACCCCTCGTCCGACTGGATAGTGAGGCTTCCCCTCACTGTCAACCTGCCAAGGCCGAGCACGCCCCACCGAGGCCGAGCGTCTTAGTCAGGTCCGAGATTCCCCTCGCCTCCCGTCGGCCGTGCATCTACACGGGCGCCTGAGGCTACTCCTCGACCCCCTTTTAGCCGAGGCCGAGCACGTCTATCCGAGGCCGAGCATCTCAACAAGGGCCGAGGCTTCCCCTCGCCCCTTCTACACCAATTCGAAGCCCCCCGAGGGACCCAAAGCGGGCCCCTTGACCACGTTGACCGGGTTCTTCACGGTCAACGCTTTGTAGTGAGAAAACACTCTGAAACATCTGGCGCCATTGCCGGGGAATGAAAGTCCGTCCCACGAAGAAGCAAACCACACCAACAATGGCACGAGCCAGCAATGGAAGGAAGCGCATGCCCCCCATGCCGGAGGAGGGGAATGGCACAACAAACGGCAATCCCGAGGACACGCCCGTCAGCGGCCACCCCACCCTCTCCACCGAAGAAACCGGCGGCTCAGAACTGGCCACGCAGGGACAGCTCCGCGCCCTGGCTCAGGAGACCAACGCGAGCCTCCAGACGTTGGTCGCGACGGTGCAGCAGCTCGTCGGCCCTACGCCACCCAACAGAGGCACGTTGGACGACAGCCATCGATGGGCGGGGGGTCCCCCACACTTGCGGTCCGCCGTGGTCGACGACCACGGGACCCGGAAACCGAACGCGGAGCGTCGGTTCACGCTGTCCAGCTCTCGTCAGGCGAGGTCACGCGCCTCCTCACCCTATCGTGAAAGGAGCCGAAGAGAGACCGAAGGGACGGATGGCGAATCGAGGACGGCATCGTCTCGTCGATCGCGGTCGTCCCGCCGCAGGAGAAGCGAACGACACCACTCGAGAGACCGATCGCGGCGGAGCAGGAGCTCCCGCAGGAGGAGTCGGGAACGTCGGGACAGCCCGGCCCCCAGCGTGGCGAAGGCCGCGGAGCCAGCCCCGCTGGCACCGGTGTTACCTCCACCCCCGGTCGATCCAGAGGCAGGCGAGTACCGCATCCCCGGAGGCATCCACGGAGACTGGTGCCCCTTGTCACGGAGAATAACCGACGCACGGGTCCCCTCCCGATTCCGGATCCCGGTGCTGGGAAAGTACGATGGAATAGGAGACCCAGCACACCACGTGATGGACTACGAGGGGGACATGGCCTTCCAGGGAGCTGACGATGACCTGCTTTTCCGGGGCTTCTATTCTACTCTCAGGGGAGCGGCGAGGATCTGGTACCACAGCCTGCCCGGCCGCTCCATCGACAGTTTCGAACAACTCGCCCAGTTGTTCTGCAAACAGTTCATGGCGGGGAGGCTGATCAAACCTGGTGCTGAACATCTGTTCAACATAGTGCAAGGCCCGGCCGAGCCACTCCGACAGTTCATGCGCCGCTTCAATGCGGAAAGGCTGAACGTGAACAACCCACCCGACCTGGTGGTCCAGACGGCCCTTAAGAAAGGACTTCGCCACAGGGGCCTCAAGAAGTCCCTACACAACGACCCCCCGAAGGACCTCCCCGGGATCATGGCAAGTGCCGAACGCTTCATGCTGACCGAGGAGGCCTTGGCCGAGGATGCAGGAAAAACCGCTCGAGGGACCAAGCGTGGCAAAGGAAGAGCAAGCTGATCGCCCCCCACCGAAGGCTAAAAGAGGCGGAAAGAACAGGGAGAAGTATTGTAAGTACCATAAGGACGATGGTCATGACACGGAAGATTGCTGGCATTTGAAGAAGGACATTGAGAAGCTGATGAGCCGAGGGCACGCCAGGAATCAGGCCGACGAGCCGGCCCACGGAGAAGGGACCTCCACGCAGCCAGACAAGGGGAAGAAGATCAACACCATCCAAGGCCCCCTCCGCATCATAGAGTGAGCAGGCAACGTCTCTCCCCCCGGTGGCAGCCTAGTATGAGGGAGTTATCTAGTTTTACACCCCTCTGTCTAGCTTCATTTCCTTTTTTCTGTTTCCTCCAAATGTACCGGTCCGACAGGACTCATGAGAGTACTAACGCATTCTTTTTACTGTCTTTATCCCGACGGAGTTGACATGTCGCCAATAACGCAAAAGGCCGGGGACCACAGCCTCACTGGAGGAGGAAGAGGAGCTTTACCCTCGCTGACCGTCTCCGGCACTCATAAGTCTGGGGGCAATTCCCCCAGCAGACGCGGACGCTGACCGGTCCTAAGCCGAGGAGCTTTGCCCTCGCCGACCGACTCCAGTTCTCATAAGTCTGGGGGCGATTCCCCCAGCAGGCACGGGCGCCGACCGGTCCTAAGCCGAGGAGCTTTGCCCTCGCCGACCGACTCCAGTGCCCATAAGTCTGGGGGCGATTCCCCCAGCAGGCACGGACGCCGACCGGCCCTAAGCCGAGGAGCTTTGCCCTCGCCGACTGAGTCCAGAGCTCATAAGTCTGGGGGTGATTCCCCCAGCAGGCACGAACGCCGACCGGTCCTAAGCCGAGATGCTTCGCCCTCGCCGACCGAATCTAGCGCTCATAAGTCTGGGGGCAATTCCCCCAGCAGGCACGGACGCCGGCCGGTCCTAAGCCGAGGAGCTCTGCCCTCGCTGACCGACCCCTGCGCTCATGAGTCTGGGGAGAATCCCCAACGCCAGTTTCGTCCATTCCCAAGCCAAGAACAAGGCGACAACGCAAAGTACACAAGAAATCCAAGTAAGTCGATTTCGTTTGTAATAGTTAACCAGAGTACAAAAATGCGTCTTATTTACAGGGGATCAAGGCGAAGGGAACACCCTACAAACAATCTACTCACGACAAATAACAGAGTTCGTCACCAACAGAAGCTAGATCGACACCGACAAAGCAAAATTGGTTGACAAAAGACCCAGAGTAGGTGACCCAAGCTAACGGCCATGCAACCAGCAATTGTTGGTCGCGGGGCTGAAGGAGATGGCGGGGGCCAGGGATCCATTTCAAGTAGACGGGCCCAAAGCGAAGCGGATGCTAAAAAATTTGAGGATAAAGCCGGGAGGGGCGGCTCAGTGAGCCCGAGCTCGAGAGGTCACATCCTCGGGCACTTCGCCCTGCTCGGAGCGAGGGGACTCGACTGGCGGAGGGGCTTGCCGGACACGCTCTGCACATTCCCGGAAGGAAGACTGGACGACTTCGACGATCCGGGGGGCGATGATGTCTACATACTTACCAAAGGCCTCCCTGAGAACCTCGAAGATCTTCTTCCCCAGGGTCTCGACGACGCCCTTCTCCACCTCCTCCGCAAGACGCATTACCTGACGCCGGTCCGACAGTTCCCTCTGAAGCTCCTCCCTCTCCAGGCGGAACGACTCCGCCGCTTCCTCAGCTGACTGATGAGCATCCCCCAGCTCTCCCTCGAGGTCACCCACTTGTCCCTCCAACGCGGCCACACGGAGGGTGAGGCGCTGAGACTCCATCTGGGCCTCCATCATGGCCACCTCGGCCGCCCCGGCCCGCTCCTGAGCCTTCATGGTGGACTCCTCCAGCTTCCTCAAAAGGATGGCTCGCCGCTGCAGTTCCACGGCAAGCGTCGACCCCTGGAAAACGGGACATAAGCTAAGAAGGGTGTGAAGGGAAAGAAAGGACTGCGCGAGGGCCGAACCTGTTGAAGGGCCCAAACCAAAGAATCCGACACCTTGTCGGTGGGAATCTTCTCAAGGGTGCTGCGGTCCCGGCGGAAGACGGTGCTCTCGGCCACCTGCTGGGCCAGGGCTCGGTCGAAGAACACCGAACTCCCGGGAGCAACATCGAGGGAAGCCATATGGCTCGCCAATAGCGCTCCGATTCCCGGGGACGGAGGCGGGGACGCTGCGAAGGGGGTGGTCGTCAGAGTCACCTGAAGACCCCCGGGGGTGTCGGCAGAAGGCACAGAACTGGCCGGGCTGGGGAACTCCGCATCCTCCTTCCTCTTCTTCCCTCCGTGAGGCTCCACAAGCGCCGGAGGAGAGCGCTTCCGCCTTGCCCCATCTCCACTCTCGGGGACGGAAGAGGACGCTCCGAGGGCGGGGGGGACGACACCGGACCCGCCATCAGCCCCTGTCACTCAGGCTGGTGGGGCGGGTCCGGCTTTTACTACGCCCTCAGGGAGGGGATCGCCAGAAGAGGAGGCAGGAGGCACGGCAACTACCTTGCCCACAGAGGGCTCGGCTCGGCGCACCTCCTCCTCAACAGTCCGTCGGGGCGCCCTTCCGGAGGTACTGCCTCGGCTCCGAGCAGCTCCACGACGGATCAGCTCATCAACGTCACGAACAAACTCGCGGCCTGCCATCCCTGCAAAGGAAACCGAAATCAGGATGAGTCACAGGGCAGTCCGAGGAAGAAAAAGCGACCTACCCGGGGACCACAATGTGGCCTTCAGGATTAGGTCGTCCAACAAAAAGCAGATGGACTTCGATTCCAAAGGAAGAGCCGACAGCGTCGCGGCGGCTGTCTGGTCAGCGTCGGAAAGGGCTAACGGCGAGCAAGGCTGGACGGACGCGCCCCAGCTTGTCAGGATCTGGGCATCACCCAAAAAGACCACAAAGACGTAATCCGAGCTCCAATCCCCCGACCAGCGGGGAAGCCCTATCAGACATTCCCTCCTTGAACGAGCACGGAGGTGCAGCCATGACCCCGGTCCGACCACCTGGATCTGATAAAAGTGGAAAAGAAGGGGGAGAGACGGCTCCAGACCGCGGATGCAACAGAGCGTTACGAAGCCCGTCAGTACCGCGATCGAGCACGGGGTGAACTGACACAGGGACACCGTGAGATGTTCCATGACCTGGATGATAAAAGGATGGAGCGAGAAGCGAAGACCCAGGCAGAACATCTCGACGTAGGCGCCGACCTCATTGCTCCTCGGAAGGCAAATCCGTTCGTCGACAAATGGAACTCGAACCTCGTATGGGAAGCAGAGATATCTTTCCCAGATCTCCGCGGCCACCGAAGGAGGAGTCCTCGACTGAGTACGGAGGACGACCAGGGGCACATTAAGCCGCACGGCAGCCGACGCAACATCGTCATGAGCGTAGTCTGGAAAAAGTCTCCCCTTCCCCTTATCTTGAAGAGAACGACTCCCGGCGGGGGAACTAGACTCCCCTAGCCGGGGTTCGCCCCGCCCGGACTCCGGAGGACCCCTCGTCCTCCGGCCAGAACCGCCTATCCTAAGAGCAGCCATAGGATGAAAGCAAGAGAGGAATTACCTATTTTCAACTAGTTTGGAGTGGGCAAAGAAGCGAAGGCGACGGGGAACTCCGAGTTGCTGAAGGCTTTGAATACCGGGAGGAGCAAAGGAGAAGTGGAGATCAACACAACTGGGGATCTTATATGCCAGAGGAGAATTCGAAGCGCCTGACAAGAACGTGTGGCGATGCTCGAAGAGTCGGCGGCGTTCCGAAATTGGCGCCAGTCGAAGTCCAATCGATCCGCCTCATCATGACCTGCATTTATGGCCTCGCCTCGATTGAAGCGCCGCTTGGAATCCCAGGAGACATAACGGGTGATCTGAGCGAGCCGAGGCTGATCGACCCCACCAATGGCGGCTCACGAACCCTTCGGCTTCTCGAACTTAAGGCGACTCTGCGAGCGGCGGGGATAAGCTTGCCGCTACACGTGGCAGCATCTGAAGGCCGACGGCGCTTCGGGACCCGCGCCTTGAAAGTATCGAACGGGCCAACTCATGATGACGACTAATAAATGAGTCGGCATCGACTGGCGATCGTGTCAAAAACGGCAGAGGTCACATCGGCCGAGCCGAACCGGCCGAGGCCGATCAACCCGACCGATGGGGGCAATTGTTACGCCTATTTGTCCGAGACCCATAAAGCACGAGCCCAAGAGCCCGACTACTGGTCAAAAGCCCATCGGCGTCCTCAAAGCCCATTCGACAAAGGCCCTACAAGGGACCTCCTCGAACGTCGATCCGACCCGGCCCCAATAACCCGTTGGTCGCTCGCCCACTCCTGCGAAAACCACTCCCCCGGACGCGCGACCACTAAACAGCGATAATGGGGAGGTGCTGGGATGGCAGAGTGAGCGGCGGCGAGGGGGGACTGATGGGGCACGATCAATGGCGGGCATGGGACGTGGGCCGGAGGCAGTCAAGCGGGAGCTCTATAAAAGGGCCAGGAAGACGACGAAGAAAGGGACCGCATCTCAGGTAACAAAACCTAAGGTACTCCATCAACGACCTCGTTCCCCCAATTCATCTCCTTCCTCCCCCGCTCGCGCTGAGAGACGCCGTTACGATCTCCTCACGAGTCGAACCGTCTCCGCCGGGCCTCCTTTCTCAGATCACAATCTGACTTAGGCATCGGAGGGGATTTGGTCGGAACCAAGGTCCGGCCCCCTGACGAGCGTTCTCGTCTACGCAGGTGGACAACTGATCAACGGGCCGAGGCTACCCCTCGCCCCTCTCCGACCCCTCGTCCGACTAGATAGTGAGGCTTCCCCTCACTGTCAACCTGCCGAGGTCGAGCACGCCCCACCGAGGCCGAGCACGCCCCACCGAGGCCGAGCGTCTTAGTCAGGTCCGAGATTCCCCTCGCCTCCCGTCGGCCGTGCATCTACCCGGGCGCCTGAGGCTACTCCTCGATCCCCTTTCAGCCGAGGCCGAGCACGTCTATCCGAGGCCGAGCATCTCAACAAGGGCCGAGGCTTCCCCTCGCCCCTTCTACACCAATTCGAAGCCCCCCGAGGGACCCAAAGCGGGCCCCTTGACCACGTTGACCGGGTTCTCCACGGTCAACGCTTTGTAGTGAGAAAACACTTTGAAACAGTAGTCATAGACACTACCTTAGTGCGACGGCTGCTTGTCGACACCGGCAGCTCCTGTGACGTCCTATTTATGTCAACCCTGGAGAAGATGGGCCGGCAGAAAGGAGACTTGCGACCTCGTTCTGGTCCCGTGGTCGGATTCACGGGTCACTCCACCCCCATCATCGGCACTATCCATCTCCCGGTAACGCTCGGAAACACACCAGACTCTGTGACCCTAGCGGTGGAATTCATCGTATTAGGGATCGGGTCGGAATACAATGGGATCATCGGCCGACCCCTACTCAACGCCGTCGGCGCGGTGGTCTCGACCCTCCATCGGACCATTAAGTTCCGAACGCCGGGGGGGATGGGGCAAGTCGAAGGCGACGCGGGGAGACCGAATACCTGCTATCAACTGGCGGAGGAAGGTCCTGAGGATCGTCTAGCTGACCGGATGGCCGCGCTCGACTTAAGGAGTGGGCCTAGGCCCACCCCTGCGGAGGAGCAGGAGCAAATCCCGGTCATGGACATCGAGGGCCGTTTCGTCTCGATCGGGAGAGGGCTGAGCCCGGACCTAATGGACCAGATGATCGAATGCCTGGAGGCGAACCTGGACATCTTCGACTGGTCGCCTGAAGACATGCCCGGCGTGGACCCCCAGGTGATCGTCCACCAGATCAACGCTGACCCCAACTTCAAACCGGTTAGGCAGAAGAAGCGTAACCTGGGCGGCGAGAAGATGAAGGCAGCCTCCGAGGAAGTGGAGCGTCTCCTCGATGCCGGCTTCATACGAGAAGTCTGGTACCCGGAGTGGCTGTCGAACGTGGTGATGGTCAAAAAACCCAACGGGAAGTGGCGAATGTGCGTGGACTTCAGTGACCTCAACAAGGCCTGCCCCAAGGATAGCTACCCCCTGCCGCGCATCGACCACCTGGTGGACAACGCCTCGGGATACGAGATGCTAAGCTTCATGGACGCTTACTCCGGGTACAATCAAGTCCAGATGGACCCCCGGGACGAAGAGATGACAGCCTTCACGACGGACCGGGGAACCTACTGCTACAAGAAGATGCCCTTTGGCTTAAAGAACGCGAGGGCCACCTACCAGAGAATGGTCAACAAGGTGTTCAGCTCCCAGATCGGGAGGAACTTAGAAGTCTACGTCGACGACATGCTTGTCAAGTCAAGGCGACCGGAAGACCACATCGCCGACTTGCGGGAGACCTTCGAGCGGTTGCAGCGACACCACATTCGGCTCAACCCCGCGAAATGCACGTTCGGGGTAAGATCTGGCAAATTCTTGGGATTTATGATAACTAATCGTGGTATTGAAGCTAATCCCGACAAGATCGAGGCGCTGGTTAACATGCGCGAGCCGATGACGATCAAGGAGCTACAGAGGCTGAACGGGCGCATCGCAGCCCTGGGGCGATTCCTTTCCAAATCGGCGGAAAGATCGCTTCCCTTCTTCAAGGTCCTGAGGAAAGCAATCGCGGAACCTCCGAACAATAGGAAGACGATACTCTGGGACGAAGACTGCTCCCGGGCGTTCGGGGACCTCAAAGAGTATCTCCGCAGCCCCCCTCTCTTGTCCAAACCCCGGGAAGGGGAGTCGCTGAGCCTTTACCTGGCGTGCGCGGAGGAAGCTGTGAGTTCGGTGCTGATCCGGGAGGACGGCGGGGTGCAATGGCCGGTATATTACACGAGCCGGATCTTGAAGGGGGCGGAGGTGCGATACTCGCCCATGGAGAAACTGGCGTACGCCCTCGTCCTCTCAGCGCGAAGGCTCTGACCCTATTTCCAGGCACACACCATACTGATCCTGACCGACTCACAGCTAGAACAGAACCTCAAGAGATTCGATCGAATGGGAAGGATGCTAAACTGGGGAGTGGAACTGAGCGAGTTCGACCTCCGATTCAAACCGCGCACGGCCATCAAGGGACAGGCCCTAGCCGACTTCATCGCCGAATGCACGACGGAAGGAAATGGCCCCCCAGAGGGAGAAGGCCCAGGGACGGTAATTGCTCAACCCTTGTCCTTTCTTTCGGCTGACCACTTTCAGCCAGAGGATCCAGGAGCGTGGATAGTTCATGTGGACGGGTCGGCCACGCAGTCAGGAGGAGGGGCCGGGATTGCGATCCGATCTCCGGAGGGGAACATCGCGGAATACGCGTTGCGGTTCGAGTTCCCGGCCACGAACAACGTGGCGGAATACGAAGCTGTGATCAACGGCCTGAGGCTGTCCCTGGAGCTCGGGGCCGAGTCCGTCCGCCTCCTCAGCGACTCGAAGCTCATTGTCAACCAACTCTTAGGGAGTTACGAGGCACGGGAGGAGGCGATGCAGAGATATCTCCCAGTCGCCAGAGCGGCGATGTCCAAATTCAAGGACGTGGAGGTCTTACACCTCCCACGATCAGAGAATGCGCGGGCCGATGCGTTGTCAAAACTGGCCTCGTCCTCGCCAAAGGAGCTGGGCCGCACCATCTACGTAGAGAACCTGCCGTCCCCCAGCACGATGGAGCACGAGGTGATGGCGATCGACCAAGAGCCCACCTGGATGGACCCGATCATCCGATACCTTACCCACGGAGAGGTGCCGGCCGATGGGGATGAGCGCCGAACCCTGGAGAGAAAAGCACTCCGATACGTGATCCATGAGGGGACGCTCTACCGGAGACGCTGGACCAAGACGGACGTCCTCCCATACCTGAAGTGCATCGGACCGCAAGAAGCTGACTACGTCCTACGGGAGGTTCACGACGGGATCTGCGGGAATCACCACGGGGGCAAGATAGTCGCGCAGAAGATCTTAAGGCAGGGGTACTACTGGCCGACCTTGGCCAAAGATGCTACAAGCTACGTGCAGAAATGCCAAGAATGCCAGAGGTACACCCACCATATCTCGACTCCACCGTCAGAGCTCATCCCCATCGTGAGCCCCCTCCCCTTTGCGAAATGGGGGCTCGACATCCTCGGACCGTTCAAGCCAGGACGAGGGCAGCGGAAGCACCTGATCGTGGCAGTGGACTACTTCACCAAGTGGATCGAGGCCGAGCCGTTGGCAACCATCACGTGGAAGAAAGCGAAAAGCTTCGTGTGGAATTCCATCATCTCCCGATTCGGAGTACCGCGGGCCATCGTCACAGACAACGGGAAGCAGTTCGATTCAGCAGGGTTTAAAGATTTTTACGAGGAATGGGGAATCAAGCTCCTCTTTGCCTCGGTAGCACACCCCCAAACCAACGGGATGGCAGAGGCGGCCAACAAGTGTATCATAGAGCCCCTACGAAAGAAAGTGAAGGACGCCGAAGGGAACTGGCCGGAAGAGCTCCCTGGGATACTCTGGTCATACCGGACGACCCACAAGGAGGCTACTGGCGAGACCCCCTTCATGCTCACCTACGGGGCCGAGGCGGTGGTACCGGTCGAATTGGGTGAAGAATCTCTTCGCCTCAAATACTTTGACGAAGACCGGAACTCGCAGGGCCTAGGGCTCAGCCTGGAGCTCCTCGACGAGCGACGGGAGCAGTCACTGGCCACCATCGTCCGCCAAAAGTAGAAGGTGGCCCGATACTACAACGCTCGGGTGCGGGGGAGAAGCTTCCACCTCGGGGACCTGGTCCTCCGGAAAGCGGGCTTCACCACCGATACCGCTCGCAAAGGGAAGCTCGCGGCTAGATGGGAGGGACCCTACAAAGTCGTCGAGGTCCTCGGACCCGCAGCCTACCGACTAGCCGACATGGAAGGGAGAGTTCTCACTCACACTTGGAATGCGGAATATTTACGCAAGTACTTTCAATAGATGTATCGTTTCCTATGAAATAAATTTGTTTTAAATTCATTCCCTTCTAGATAAAGCAAAAAAGGTATACAGGAGGATACACGAAGAGGTCGAGGGGCATTCCCCTCCCTCATTTTTCTCCGGGGGCGCCAGGGGAGCCACAGGCTAGAGGCTCACTAGGGTCTCCCCCCTTACTCCGTTCGGCGTCAGAGTACATCCGAAGTTTCTCGAAGTTGATCCCCGAGAGCGGGAACTTTTCTTGGATCTCAGACTGGCACCGGGCGAAGCCCTTCTCGTACGCCTCCAACAAGGCGGTCTCCACAAAGGAGGTGGCATACTCCGCCACGGCATCCTGAGAGATCCGGGCAGGATCCACCTCCTCGAGCCCACGCAGCCGGGCCTCTAAGGTCTCTACCTGGCGTTGGTGCTCCGCCTTCTCCTTCTCGATCTCCCGGGATTTCTCTCCTAATTGGGCAGCAAGGGCCCTCGCCTGCTCCTCCGCCGCATCCAGACGATCGGAGAGATCCGAGGCTTCGGATGCAGCAGCCGGGCCGGGGATCTGCTTGACTCCTCCAGATGCATCGACGTCTTTTAAAAGAGAGGCGAGCCGCGTCTCGGCCTCAGACTTCGCGGCCAGAGCCACGGCTCTCTCGCGATCCGCCGCCTCCAGGGCAGAGGACAGCTCAGTTATGCGGGAGTTCAGGGATTGGACTCGCGCTTCCTCCAACTGACCAGCTTCCTCCTCCTCCTCGCCAGGGACCTCAGGGCCTAGCCCAGCCATGGATTTGGCTTTGGGAAGAGCCACGAATTGGCGCCTCATCGAGAGGCCCACCGAGGACAACTGTGCCAAAGCAACGAAGGTAAGATGGCAAAAGCAGCTGGAGAACGGGGGGACAAGCAGAGACGCACTACCTGTTGACCAGCCTGGATCACGAAGGTAGCCAAGCAATCGCCCCTGACTCCGTCCAACACCGCCTGGTCGGGAGGGAGACAACAGTTCTCAGCCACATGAGCGGCGGCTCCACGGTTCGAGAACACCGACTCCTTCTCCCCCACTGGAAAGCGTGGAAAAAGAAGACCCTCTCCTGACGAAGGGAACTCGCCAGGAGCGGAGCGGAACGCCCCAAGATATCGACTGTAAGCCTCGGGGAGAGAGCCGTCCGGGAGAGGTGAAGGGCCGGCCCACGGCCAGGCAACCTCAACGGGAGCAGGATGAGGTCGGTCAGCAGTCGGCTGGACGTCGACCCCCTCGACCCCCTCCCGGAGCCTCTTGGGAGACCCCTGCAAGGGGAGAGAGGGAGACGACATCTTCTTTCGCTTCGAACCTCCGGACGTGGTCACAACCCGCTGCTTCTTCCGGACCGCCAAGACATGGTCCCTTCTACGCGGATCCAGGTTTGGGACCTGCACAAGAGCGCTGGCAGGAGAAGAACTGAGAGGGAGCCCACCTGCACTCAAAGAAGAAATGAGAGACAGAGCAGAACCTGGGCGACTTCGAGGGGCGAACGTTCGGAGCAGCTTACCTAGGGGCCACACCGTCTTACGCAAATTGTGGTCACTAAAGAGGAAGTCGATCGAGCGCTCCCCCGTAGGAATTGCCAGCATGTCCCTCGCCGTCTGCTGCTCAGCGACCGTCGGCTCGCCCAGATTAAGAACAACGGCACCGGCTGCCACCCACCGAGCCGGGAAGGGAACACTCGAGGGGAATGTGATGAACACATATTCCCCCTTCCAGTGCTTCAGGGAGCTCAGCAACCCCAGCACCAGGGACATCTTCGGGCGGGCGCTGATGTAAATCCACGCCCCCGATTGGTGTAGGCTCAGGCGGTAGAACTGGGCAAGGAGGCGGAGAGAGGGCACCACACCCTTCAGCATGCAGACGACAACGAACCCGACGAGGATCCCGACGGTGTTGGGACAGAATTGACACAAGCACACATTGTGGGCCTGAAGGAACTCAACGATAAAAGGATGAAGCGGGAAACGGAGCCCGAAGTGGAAGCACTTCTCATATATCCCGACCTCATTGGGACCAGGAGAGCAGATCCGCTCGTCAGCCCCAGGGGCACGAGCCGAGTAGGGCGGAAGCAGGTAGGAGGAGCGCATGCTCCCGATGGCGGTGGCACAGATCGACGAAGGCCACGCCAAGACCTCAGAAGGAACCCCTGAAAGATCATCCCCGTGCTGACTAATCGCCGAAGGAGTGCCACCCGCCGGACCTGGAGCCACATCGCGCTCCGACCGAACCGAACCCGTAGCAGAAGAAGACGACATGGGGCAGAGCTCAGACAGGAGGGGGATCAGCGCAAAGAAGAAAGACGATGGGATGGCGGCACACGAATCCCTCGGCTTCTCCACTTAAGACGACTCCGCGAGCGGCAGGGATAAGCTTGCCGCTACGCGTGGCAACATCTGAAGGCCGACGGCGCTTCGGAACCCGCGCCTTAAAAACATCGAACGGGCCAACTCATGATGATGACTAATAAATGAGTCGGCATCGACTGGCGAGCTCGTCAAAATCGGTAGAGGTCACATCGGCCGAGCCGAACCGGCCGAGGCCGATCAACCCGACCGATGGGGGCAATTGTTACGCCCATTTGACCGAGACCCGTAAAACACGAGCCCAGGAGCCCGACTACTGGTCAAAAGCCCATCTGCGTCCTCAAAGCCCATTCGACAAAGGCCCTACAAGGGACCTCCTCGAACGTAGATCCGACCTAGCCCCAATAACCCGTTGGTCGCTCGCCCACTCCTGCGAAAACCACTCCCCCAGACGCGCGACCACTAAATAGCGATAATGGGGAGGTGCTGGCATGGCGGAGAGAGTGGCGGCGAGGGGGGACTGATGGGGCACGATCAATGGCGGACGTGGGACGTGGGTCAGAGGCAATCACGCGGGAGCTCTACAAAAGGGCCAGGAAGACGACTAAGAAGGGGACCGCATCTCAGGTAACAAAACCTAAGGTACTCCATCAACGACCTCGTTCCCCCAATTCATCTCCTTCCTCCCCCGCTCGCGCCGAGAGACGCCGTTACGATCTCCTCACGAGTCGGACCGTCTCCGCCGGGCCTCCTTTCTCAGATCTCTATCTGACTTAGGCATCGGAGGGGATTTGGCCGGAACCAAGGTCTGGCCCCCTGATGAGCGTTCTCGTCTGCGCAGGTGGACAACAGATCAACGGGCCGAGGCTACCACTCGCCCCTCTCCGACCACTCGATCAACTGGACAGTGAGGCTTCCCCTCACCGTCAGCCTGCCGTGGCCGAGCACGTCCTACCAAGGCCGAGCGTCCTAATCGGGTCCGAGATTCTCCCTCGCCACCCGTCGGCCGTGCACCTACCCGGGCGACTGAGGCTACCCCTCGTCCCCCTATCAGCCGAGGCCGAGCACACCTGTCCGAGGCCGAGCGTCTCAACCAGGTCCGAGGCTACCCCTCGCCCCTTCTACACCGACTCGAAGCCCCCGAGGGACCCAAAGCGGGCCCCTTGACCACGTTGACCGGGCTCTCCACGGTCAACGCTTTGTAGTGAGAAAACACTCTGAAACACCGGTGCATCGAACTTCATCCACGATGCTTCTCAATAGGTCCATATATGTGTCCTCCTCTGGCAACTCAGATGTCTCTATTTGTGGAGTGTTAATGGTGTAAATGTGGATATGATCACCTTCAAGTGAAGCGTACACTCCATCTATGATAGTACCTGCATCAGAGACATTAGCCATAACAAAATCGATGAATGCTTGGTCGGATGGTTTACCTACTGTAACGGTTACCGAACCAGTAGATCGAGCATCATCTATTATTTGCTCCAAGGTCGCTGCCAACTGAATTTCACTGAATTTTTCCACTTGCATCCTCTTCATAAACTCACCTGAGGGTCCCTTAGTCTTCAAGCAAAGATATTAAATAGCCTGGAACCATCCCACTCATGGTTTGACTCTGTATGGAACATCCCTAACATTCTTTTGAACTTGCGCAATGCCTCTCTGAAGGACTCTCCATCAGCTTGATAGAATGTAGCGAGGTATATATAGGACCGTATAGAGCCCAGTCGCGTCTTTGAAAGTACCATCGCTGCATCAACTGTACTTGATCAAGAAAAATAAACTACCTGGAAAAGACGTTAGTGGTACAAAGAGAGATAAAGATAATAATAATATCAGGTGGTGGGGAAAAATCTCTCGGTTTTTTTAAAAAAATTTTATATTTTTATATTTCTTTTTTTCGCAATATAATTAACCTAATTGTGGTAAATAGATAATATGGCAGAACGCTCCCTCGGCAAAGGCGCCATAAACTTGATTGAGCCGGAATCAACTCCGAAACGATGTCGTTTACCGCAAGCGCATGGTATAGTGGCAAGCGGGTATCGAACACGGGGAAGCGGTGCTATACTACCTATCTACTCCTAGGTTGGGTTAGAATTGCGGGTTTATTGGGGGATGTGAAGTGCGGAGGGTCGTGATGGTGATGGATGCGAACGTCGTGTCACTCGATGTCGAGAATATGGGGTTTCACACAAAGAAAGAGAGAAATAAAATACCAAAGACTCTAAGATTGTCGGATGTCGACGCTAGGTTAGGACTTTTACGTTGCATTGGTTTAATTGGGGATTGTAGCATCTAGGAAGTGAATTCATGTGTCTGGGCATCATGAATCTAACGTACCGCGTTAACCCCGCTCTCGTGATTGGCGCCACGATACGTGCATTAAGGATCAACAATAATCTCACCACTCTCGTGGTTCGAATGCTCTTAACTCATACCACTCTCATGTGTTAGAGCTTCGAGGTATTTTGGTGGCTCTTATTGACGCAATGGCGGTAGCCGTTAATTAGTTATATAGTTCATTGGTGGATCCCCTCAAGGCACGAGCCGGGCATGGTCACGTACCTCGGTTGAATCCACTAACTCCCTAATTAAATCCATAGGATATTCCTTAAGCTAATAGATTCCACCGACCGTGGGCACGATCTCAGTACGAATTCTCCTATGGATCCTGCTAGATCAACCAAAATACAACCCCATTTATAACCAACGAACCATAAAAAATCCCAACTTTGCGTCTAAACCCTAAGATCCATGGGCTAATCCCTTAGCCCTAGAAAAGATTACTCAAGCATAGCAATATCAATAGATAATATAACGCACAAAGATTTCATTGCATGCATCAAGAAGGAATAAACAATAATAAATCACAAAGAAATAATAATAGAATTAAAAAGGGCAAAAATACTTATCTTCATACAAAGGAGAGGCCTAGGGCATAGCCAAACTCCCCAAAAGATCGCCTCCACAGAAGTCTAAGAAGGATCTAAAATTTCTCTTTAGAAAAGTATATAAAAATCTCTCAAAAATCTAATCTAAAAATCCCTACAAAACTCTCTACAAGGCTTAGCATGAAGTCCCCCCAGCGGCCACCTCCTTTTTCCTCCTAAAAACCATCCAAAACAAAATCGCGATCTGGACGCAGGCATGGGCACACGTGACTCGGTCCGAGCACAAAGATGCTCGATCGAGTCGGATACGTCGCCTAAATGTTCGCTCGGATCGAGTGAGGTCTGCTCGGTCGAGGAGTCCGACTGCTCGGTCAAGTAGCCCTCTGATCGCGCCCCGGCGTACACGTCCCGAGGCGACGGTTGTAGTTTTACCGCAAGCGCACGGTGTAGCGGCGAGCGGGTATCGAACACAGGGAGGACGAATGACCGTGCTTGCTCCTAATCAACCTGGCTATTTAGAGGGATAATTGCCTTGGTCGATCCTGTCACAATCGTCAGGCAAAAGTGCGAAATATCAAATCAAATAGAGAACGCCTAGGGAATGGGGAATCCCCACTACTCACCGTATTTCACAATTGTGGTTCGCCGGTATCGAAATCGCTAGGATGAGAATTTGGATGAACTAGTTGCAACTAAATGTGGAACCAAGCTCACACTCTCGCGCTGTTGCCGATCTATAGCTATCCTAGGTTTGGGTCCAATCTCTTGCAAACCCTAGCCTAGGGAAGCTAGCATTAGGGTCAACATCATCGTCCAATTGCGCACCGAGCCCAATCTCTTGCAAACTCGGTCCACAATCTAGATTAGGATAGTTCCTACCCGTCCAATCTCTTGCAAACGGGTATCGGCACGGAATTGCAACCGGAGATCCTAGCATCGGTCCAATCTCTTGCAAACCGATACTTCGAAAATCCGACCCCAACCCAATTCGGATTTCTAGGGCTTCCTATCGAATTGGGATCCAATCTCTTGCAAATCCCAATTGATGTGAATACCTAGCTATCCGTAGTAATTCGATCCCAATCTAATCCCTAATAACAGTCCTAGCTCAATTTCTACCAATTCAACACAAATACGAAATTGGGCTTGTAGGGTTCATCCCCACGCCCCAAGACGTGGAGACTACTCACTAATCATAGCAATAGCACAATAATTAGCAATGAAATAGACAATGGAATTCATCACAACAATGATATAAACAATAAAAATAGAGTTTTTGGGGAAGAAAAGTGCAAACCAATGTAGATCTTCAATCAACCCAACAAAAATCCAAGTTTTTCTCTTCTCCAATCACAATTAATAAAACTAAAAAGTAGACTCAAAAAGCTGCAAAAATCTGAGAGGTGGCTCCCTAAACTAGGGTAAAAACAGAGCTTAAATAGCCCCAAAAATCGTCTAAAAATTCTGACCAAAATGCCCCTGCACAGCCTGTTTTCCGCAAATTTCGCTACAGGCTGCGCATCGCACTCGGCCGAGTGACAAAAGTCGCTCGGCCGAGTGAAAACCCTGTCAATTTTCCAGTAAGTCGGGGGCTTCAGGGGTCTTCAGTTCGGGGGCGGCTCGGCCGAGTGATTTGTCGTCACTCGGCCGATGGCTTCACTTCACTCGGGCGGACGGGATTTGCCACTCGGCCGAGTGGGTCTTCTGAAGCTCAGATGGCCGAAAAACAGTAACTTCGATCTTTTTGAGGGCCTTCGTCTGGGCGCCACTCGGGCGGACGTGGTATCGTCACTCGGCCGATGTGGTCTCCGTCGCTCGGCCGAGTACACATGAAAATCGTGTCTGAACGGGTCGGCCGAGCAGTGTCTCGCTGGTCGGCCGAGTGGCTCCTCCACTCGGCCGAGTGGGACACAAAAAATGCCCAAACTGGTCGTTTTGGCCTCCTCGTCGCTCCGGCGACGTCCATTCTTCTTCCGCTCCTCTCCAATAGCAAAATACCCCTCGGGGAGGTCGTCGGTGGCCGTCTATCGTGAGCGCATCTCATGATCACTCCAAATCGCGCCAAATCGCCTGAAATGCGACAAAAACAACAAAGCGTGAAAAGCATCGCAATATCGTCGATATATCGTGAAAAACATGATTTGGGCGATCTAAATGGCATGCAAACATGCGGAAAAAGGTGTAAAATAAGGTGTGATCAAAATCCCCCAAGCTTGCCTCTTACTCGTCCTCGAGGAAGATAAGTAAAATGCGAACCCGGTGGATTCGGAAAACGAAAACGGCGAAAAACGAAAAAAAATGAAAAACGAAGAAGAATGAAAACCAAACGAAAATAAAGAAAGAAAGAAAGAAAGCTAGGATGCTAGATCATTTTCTCAGGACGTGGGTTTCACCTACTCTTATAGCATGCACCGAGTGAGAAATACATGTCAAAGAATCTCATTTTGATATCATAGTAGAATAGTGCAAGTAGAAAATGGAAAACCCACGAACAACGGTATAATCATGAAAAACGGAATGATTTTAAAATTAACATCGCCTGGATCATCTAAAGCGGTATACAAATCTCAGATCACACACTTTTCAATTGAACGCTTTCTATCTGGAGTATAAGAGTATCACATCATAGAATAGAGAGAATAGAAAAGTATGGATTTCATGAAATGAATGCTAGGCTTAGATTTCTGGGTTTCGTAAAGCTAGAAACAATCTCACCGAGTATAGAATATTACTTAGCCTAGGTTGTCGTGCAATGTCAAGTAGTCGCTCTCTCACACATCAATGGATCTCCTCCCCCAAGCTTATCTATAAGCGTGGTGGCACAAAAATATTTACATCCCCATTTTTATATAGCTCCAAAGGTAAAGAAGGGAAAGAAGAAAGAAAGTAAGCGAGATGGGATCTTTTATTGAGGATTTTTCCTCTTTTCTTTTCTCCCTTTTTTTTAAAAAAAAAAAATAAGCAACATATATACAATGATCCCAACTCAGAGAGAGGTAATGATATACAAGAATGTTTTTCTCTCTTTTATTCTTCTCTTCTCTCTCTTTTTTTTTGTTTTTTTTTTTGTTTTTGAAACAAGAGATTTGGAGCTAGGAATTAATAGCGGGGGAAATGCCATAAAATAGAATCACTAAGGGGAGATTCACCAATGATTTTAAAAGTAGAGAAGTGATGTTCAAGATTTGTGGAGAAAGAAATAAATATAACTCTCGGCTCACTCTATAAGACATGCACGACAACTTCAACAGGGTAATCTAATCTACTCAGTTTCGATCACAAAAAAGCTAACTAATCCAGATATATCTTAGCTAATCATCATTCAATCGTCCGGAAGTGAAGTGTACAATTCATGCATATAGAAGTGATAAAGGAAAAGAAGTCAGTACTCCAGATATAGGCATTCAATGCGTGAATCTTGGTGTGTTTTCTGTGATAGCATACATATGAATATTCAGGCTCAGCTAATAATAAAATTTCATCCATTTTCATGAGGAAAAAGTGTGGGTTACTATTTCTAAATGTAAAGCAAGTCATAGCATATGATATCAGAAATGAGATCTAAGACACGACAAATATAGCATGCATATAGAATAAGCTAACTCCACGTAGACATCATCACAGAAAATTCATCTCTAGCATGAGATGAAAAAGAAACGAAGTAAAGATAAAAGGAAAAATAGAACTATGCAATGCGGCACACAGGAAAATAGGAAAAACGTGATGCATGGCAAGATAAATGAAAAATAAGTGCAAAAGTGAAAAACGGTGTGGAAAAAATGAAAATAAAGGTGGCAAATCGAAAAAGAACGTGAGAACTCACTCCCCCAAGCTAAAGTGCACAGTGTCCTCAATGTGCAAAGTGTGGCACACAGAGAGACAGGTAATGAGAGGGGCAAGTGAGGATGCATGCATGATGGAAAGAAAAAAGATAATAAAACGAAAAATAAAGAAACGAAAATATGATGCGGATATGATGCATGCACAGATATGAGTGATACGAGTATAAATGGGTCACCAAAAGCTCTCCCTCTCTCCCAAAAAAGATATATAAAGAGACGGCAAATGAGAATCACAAAAAAGTGAGGGGAGGGGGGGGTGGGCAAAAGTGCATCAGGACCTAGCAGAGACGGGCAGCACAACGACAGGAATGGATAAAGGCATCAAGAGTGCCTAAGAAGGCGGTGCCGCGCCGTCTCCGTCCTGAGGCGGAGGTGGTGGTGGTGGTGGTGTGGGCTGCTGAGCTGGGGTGGAAGCGGAAGCAGGTCTAGTGTGTGTGGAAGTGTGTGTGGGGACCTGCTGGGTGGGCTGGGGTACGCGAGGGAGACGCTCCAGCACCTGTGTAAGGCAGTAGTGGATCTGGGGTATCAGGTCGAAGCGTCCAGCCATCGCAGAGACGGTGGAGGACAGGGACCTAAGGTCTCCTCTAAGACCGCTCACCGCCAACTCAAGAGCACGTATGCTCTGCAGTGTAGTGTCGGGCGGGGGTGGTGCAGAGGGACGCACCGGTCTAGGCTGCGCAGGGCGAGGCTGGCGTACGCGTGTGGAGTATGTAACGGGCTCAGCAGGGAATGGGACAAAAGGTGCCGCGCCTGGAAAAGTGGGCCTGGCCTCGGTGTGAGGCCGGGACACCGGCTGGCGAGAAGTGGAGGCGGCGGCAGCAAAGGAAGCGTGCAAAAGAGGCAACGAGGTGGCCAAAGAGGTCTGTGGCACAGAAGTGTGGACAGACGCCACGACACTCTCGGAGAAAACGGCGGCAGTGGAGACAGAGGAATCTCCCGCTGGGGCAGAAGTGTGCGGTCCAAAAGGTGTAACCCCAGCGGAGATCATGCTAACCATGGTCTCCACGACCGCGGTGAACGAGGGCTCTCCACTCTCAACAAAGGTCAGCGGGCGCTGGGGGAGAGCGGAGCAAAGGGGCTCCACGGACAGAGGGCCGGAGGTGGCAGCGGGGGTGGTGGGGACAGCCTCGGAAGTGGTGACAGTGGTGGAAGTGGGCTCAGCAAAAGTACTCTCGACACAGGCAGAGGTGGGGACAGAAGTGTCAAGAGCAGTGGAAATGTCAGGTGTGGGCTGAGGGGCCACAGGGGCGACAGGGTCGGCAGCAGGCTCGGCAGGGCGCACAACAGGGTCTGCGGGAGCAGCCTGGGCAGCGTGGGCAGCGTGGGCCTGCTCGGCCTCCTCGGCCTCGAGCACGTAGGCGGCGGGGATGAGGACATCCATCGCCGGAATCCAGTCAACGTGGGCTGGTGCAATCAGAGTCCGAGCAGGGCTCGGGAGAATCATGTAATCGGCCCCATAGGGGCCGTGCAACCAGACCCAGTGACGCTCACCATGCGGACGCAGCATCTTCATCCGGGCCATAACGTCTATCGACACGGGAGTGGGGCCCGGAACGCGTCGCAGGTCGTCGGGTAGGTCCTCGCCGGTCATCATGGTAAGCAAGGTGATCAGACCGCCGCAGCATATCGGTGAGCGAGCGCCCACCGACACAATGATACGGTCTAGAAACCAAGCCGCAATGTCGATCACGACGGCGGGGACAAGCTCGAGTCCATCCCTAGACAGAGCTCTGGGACGTGTCATCGCGTAGAGCATGTAAAGCTCTGGCGTAGACATCGTGCCCGGCTCATATCTGGCCAAAAAGGTAGTCGCCATGAGGCGCTGGGCAATGCGTAGGCAGGGGTGGACTATGGCCGAGGCCTTGGCCCTACTAGGGTCAAAGGCAGTGTGGTGGCCTGTGATCCGGGCCCAGAAGGCGCCGGCGTCGAAAGAAGGTGGGGGGATGTGGGTAGGGCCGTAACCGCGATCGGCTCCGGGGACGGCGGGCCATGAGAAAAATGCTCTCATCATATCGAGAGTGACCTGGCACTCTCGATCCATGAACCGGAATGAGCATCCCTCATCGGTCCGGGCGATCGAACTCAAAACCTCAAGTGTCGGGCGGGTAAAAGTATCCGCCGACACTTGAAGGAAGTCGCGCCACCCCACGTTGTCGTACAACGTGAGTATCCCCTCAAGTACCCCCAGGCGTCCAAGGTCAGCGAGGTGTGCAAACCTGGAGGGTACAATCGAGCGCTGGGAGATACGCTCGAAGACGGCGCGGTGTGCGTCGTCTCGGAACGTAATCCCGAGCGGCCCGACCAGTGGAGCCGGTGGTGGTGGCTGTGGATCGGCAGGGAGAGGCTGTGCGGGCTGTGGGTGCACTGCAGGATGTGCGGGGTGTGCGGGGCCTGCAGGCTGTGCTGGGTGTGCGGTGTGTGTGGGGGACGGTGGAGGAGAGTCCTCCAACTCGTGGGAGGGGCCGGCATCATCCGACCGCTTCCGCTTGGCGGAAGCTCTCTTCGACCGCGACCGTGTCCGGGGCGGCATATCTGCCCCGAGCGCGCGCCGAAAAGTGAAAAGTGCGGCGTGTGCACAAAGAGTGGAAAGAGTTTACCCAAACACGCCGCGAGTGCTAAGCAGTGGAAGCGTGCGAAGTCCGCGCCTCCACGAAGTCCAAAACAGCCCGTAGAAGCTCCCTTGAGTTCCCCTAAGCTCCAAAAAGCAACCTGCGCATGGAAAAGCGATATCAGCGAGTAATAATCAAAATGTATGGAGCAATAGGGGTATAACAGATAGATATGGGAATTGATTTGGGTTAGGGGGGCGTTTAGCACATGGATCCTCAAAAAATACACGAGGAGAGGAGAAAACAGTGAAAATAAGCGAACCGGAGGTGATCGGAGGCGGGGCTGCCGGCGGCGACTCGGGCGAGTTCCGGCGATGGTCGGCCAGCGACGGCAGGCCGAGCGGCGGCGCGCGCGGGCGAGTGGCCGTTGGGCGAGGCGAGATCGGGCGAGGGGAAGCTGAGGGGGCGCGGGCGAAGGGGTTTTTTTTTTTTCTAAAACTGCGCCCCCCCCCTTGGCTTTATATTAAAAAGTTACGACTCGGCCGAGTGACTTTACTCACTCGGCCGAGCGAGGCAAATAAAAATTTCTCCCCGATATCGCTTCGGCCGAGTGGCTTTGCCATGCTCGGCCGAGTGGAGTAAGTCCATTCGGCCGAGTGACTCAAGCTACTCGGCATAACTCGCCCTAGGAGGGTATCCGTTTCACTCGGCCGAGTGAATATATATACTCGGCCGAGTAACAGTTATAATGAAATGAGAAGAATAGACAGAGAGTTGGGTACAGCAGACTTCCCTCGTTCGTGAGCGGCTCGGCCGGACGAACTTCTGTACTCGGCCGAGTGACTAGTATACTCGGCCGAGTGAGCCTTGTATTCTGCTGTTTGTCTTCGTTTGGGCTCTAAACTCCGTCTTTCCTTCTCCAGTCGATTTCATGCTCCTCCTAAGCGTCGAACGCCTTCTTGGGGCGCTCCTCATCGTCTCGTTCATCCTCCTCATGATGATCTACCTATCTTCTCTCCTGTCAAGAAAAATAGGACCCGTTATCACAAAATTTTGGTCGGGTGACTCAAAACACTAAAAATTTCTAAAACAAAAATAAAGAAAAAGTAAAAATAAGTCAAAAACCGTCGGGTTGCCTCCTGACAAGCGCTCGTTTTAGGTCGTGAGCTCGACCCCCTATAGTTTTCAATCAATGCGGGATGTTTGGTGCGTATGAGATGCACCCGTCAAACTTTCCGGGGAGCGCGCTTGGATTCGAACGTGGCGGCGTAGCGGTCTCCCTCGGAGGTCTCTTGTCCCAAATGGTGTTGGGGGGAGGCTCCCCCAAGCTAGCATTTGCCCCGGTCAACGGCTTAACCGGCGATGCCGATTTCCGTACCGGCGGAGCTTTCTTTGTAGATTTTGATTTCGAGAGCTTGCAGAGCTCTCGAATCCTTGCGACATCAGCGTCGCCTTCATCTTCATCAGCGGAGAAGTCGGGGGAATCGTCTTCAATCTTTTCATCTCGGCCTAAATCCGGGCCTTCATCAAATTCTTCATCAAAAAGGGCACCAATTGAGTGAGGAATCGCCTCCTCTATCACCTCATCAAGGAGGTCCATGTAATCGAGTTCCTCGTGATAAGGCATATGCTTCATAGCCTTAGGAATGTGGAGCTCCACCTCAATGTTTCCGACGTTCAAGGTTAAGGTACCTTCGCGCACGTCGACAATGACTCCGGCGGTGGCGAGGAATGGGCGCCCAAGTATCAATGAGGTGTCTCCCTCCTCCTTAATGTCCATGATGACGAAGTCACATGGCAAGCATATTCCACCCGGGACTTGAAGTGGGATGTCTTCGGCAATCCCCACCGGCCTTGTTATCCGTCCATCGGCTAATTGAATGCGCATGTCGGTGGGTTTCAACTTTGTCCCGGTGTTAAGCTTTAAGAACATGGAGAGGGGCATGAGACTCACACTAGCCCCAAGATCGACCAACGCCTTTTGAAGAGGCACGCCGCCCAAAGTGCAAGGAATCCGAAAACTCCCCGGATCTTTAAATTTTGCCGGCTCCTTTTCTCTCTTGGTGAACCAAGAGCCCTCCTCGGCTAGCATGATTTTCTCCTTCCTCTTTCTCCCCGAAATCAAGTCCTTCAAGAATTTGGCATATGTGGGGATCTTGATGATGGCGTCAAGGAAGGGAATATTTAGGCTAACTCCTCTTAGATACTCGAGGAATTTCGCTAGCCTTTTCTCCATTTTCGCTTTCGCTAGTCTTTGGGGGAATGGGACCGGTGGCATGAAGCGCCTCTCCTCAATTAATAGCTCCGCCCTAGATTTCTCCTTGTCTTGTGGCTCCTTCTCCTTTTCAATCTCGACTATCGGCTCAACCGGCTCCAAACTTTCCTCCACGGCCTCCTCAATAGGAATCATGGCGGGGGTGGTGTCCTTCCCGCCTCTAGTAGTGACGGCAACTACGGCGTTGATGTGGCCCGTGTTGCCCCGTGGGTTTTGCTCCGGTTGCGCCGGCAATCTTTGAGTGTTCCGGTTGAGCAATGCCAATTGCTCCGATATTTGAGCCACTACGGTATTGAGAGATTCTTGCCCCGCCTTCAAAGTAGCATTCACCTTATTTTGCTCGACCATGAACGCCTCCACTCTAGTTTCGAAATCGGATCGTTGTGGAGCTTGCGGAGGGTTTTGGTTTTGATTCCTACACCCTTGATTGTATCCGGGAGGCCTATAAGGTGGGACTTGTTGCTTTGGTTGGAAGTTTTGTTGTGTAGGTCCCCTCGGCGGATAGTATTATTGTTGGGGTGGTGGTGGTCGAGCTTGATTAGGCGGTTGTTGTGGCGGGTTCAAAGCTCCTTCATTGTTGGCATAGGAGAATCCCGGGTGATTTCTTGCGGCCGGATTGGACCAATAACCTTGGTTCCCCGCAACATATTGCACTTGCTCCAAGGATCCTTCTCCTTGCTCTCCTCCCGAATACATGGCTTGAGATTGGTCTTGCCAATCACTCATTTGGCTTGCCGGCGCGGAGGTGGAAGGGCTTCCTTGGGGCTCCGTGATGAATTTCTCCAATCTCTCCACCACCTTGTGGAGAGAATCAAATTTGCTCGTAAGCTCCGCTACGGCCTTTGCCTCATAGATGCTAGTCGGCTTTAAGGAGGACGTAGAGTGTCCTCGCTCATCACCCCATTGTTGGTTATTAGAGGCCATCTCCTCAATTAGGGCCGTAGCTTCCTCGGGAGTCTTTGACAAGATTGCACCATTCGCTGCGGCATCAATAATTTGTTTGGTCCCTGGTTGGAGACCGTTGTAGAAGCTATGCACTAACTCCCAATCTTCTATACTGTGGTGCGGGCACTGGTGCTGCAAATCCTTAAATCGCTCCCAAGCTTCATAGAGCGTCTCACGTGGTCCTTGCTTGAAGGACATGAGAGCGCTCCGGATCTTCACCGTCTTGGATGGTGGATAGAATTTATCAATGAATGCATCCGCCAACCCGTCCCAAGAGGTGAAAACTCCGTCAGCTTGCGTCCTCAGCCAATAGAGTGCTTTGTCCTTTAGCGTGAAGGGGAAGAGGCGCAGTCTGATGGCATCGATCGGGACCCCCGGCATTTGGAAAGTGGCGCACTTCGACAAGAATGATTGGATGTGGTAGTGGGGGTTCTCGTGAGCGTTCCCATGAAATGGGTCTTGTTGCATCAAAACCACCAATCCCGTCTTTAGCTCGAAGTTCTTGTCGGCCGCCAACTCCGGCACGGCGATGGATGACGTAGTAGAAGAGGTTTTAGGCCGAAGCCTATCGCGAATAGAAATTATTCTCGCCATTCTCGCCGCCAATTCTTCGGGAGTTTCCCGGTTGGTCATAAACTGCCCTTCCGGATATTGTCTCCTTTCCGCTCTGAGTCTCCGCGCGGTACGTTCGATCTCGGGATCGAATAATAAGGCTTCGGGGTCCGCTGTAGATCTCGTGTACATGCACAGGGAAAACAGAGTTTCAAAGAGATGATTAGCACCGTGGAAGGGTTAGGTAAGAATAGCAAAGGAAATAATAATGGTAAAAGAGGTAAAATAAAAAGAAAATAAAAGAAAGAAATAGCTAAGGTGAAAAAGAATCAAACGCAATCGCCTCCCCGGCAACGGCGCCAAAAACTTGATCGCGCCCCGGCGTACACGTCCCGAGGCGACGGTTGTAGTTTTACCGCAAGCGCACGGTGTAGCGGCGAGCGGGTATCGAACACAGGGAGGACGAATGACCGTGCTTGCTCCTAATCAACCTGGCTATTTAGAGGGATAATTGCCTTGGTCGATCCTGTCACAATCGTCAGGCAAAAGTGCGAAATATCAAATCAAATAGAGAACGCCTAGGGAATGGGGAATCCCCACTACTCACCGTATTTCACAATTGTGGTTCGCCGGTATCGAAATCGCTAGGATGAGAATTTGGATGAACTAGTTGCAACTAAATGTGGAACCAAGCTCACGCTCTCGCGCTGTTGCCGGTCTATAGCTATCCTAGGTTTGGGTCCAATCTCTTGCAAACCCTAGCCTAGGGAAGCTAGCATTAGGGTCAACATCATCGTCCAATTGCGCACCGAGCCCAATCTCTTGCAAACTCGGTCCACAATCTAGATTAGGATAGTTCCTACCCGTCCAATCTCTTGCAAACGGGTATCGGCACGGAATTGCAACCGGAGATCCTAGCATCGGTCCAATCTCTTGCAAACCGATACTTCGAAAATCCGACCCCAACCCAATTCGGATTTCTAGGGCTTCCTATCGAATTGGGATCCAATCTCTTGCAAATCCCAATTGATGTGAATACCTAGCTATCCGTAGTAATTCGATCCCAATCTAATCCCTAATAACAGTCCTAGCTCAATTTCTACCAATTCAACACAAATACGAAATTGGGCTTGTAGGGTTCATCCCCACGCCCCAAGACGTGGAGACTACTCACTAATCATAGCAATAGCACAATAATTAGCAATGAAATAGACAATGGAATTCATCACAACAATGATATAAACAATAAAAATAGAGTTTTTGGGGAAGAAAAGTGCAAACCAATGTAGATCTTCAATCAACCCAACAAAAATCCAAGTTTTTCTCTTCTCCAATCACAATTAATAAAACTAAAAAGTAGACTCAAAAAGCTGCAAAAATCTGAGAGGTGGCTCCCTAAACTAGGGTAAAAACAGAGCTTAAATAGCCCCAAAAATCGTCTAAAAATCCTGACCAAAATGCCCCTGCACAGCCTGTTTTCCGCAAATTTCGCTACAGGCTGCGCATCGCACTCGGCCGAGTGACAAAAGTCGCTCGGCCGAGTGAAAACCCTGTCAATTTTCCAGTAAGTCGGGGGCTTCAGGGGTCTTCAGTTCGGGGGCGGCTCGGCCGAGTGATTTGTCGTCACTCGGCCGATGGCTTCACTTCACTCGGGCGGACGGGATTTGCCACTCGGCCGAGTGGGTCTTCTGAAGCTCAGATGGCCGAAAAACAGTAACTTCGATCTTTTTGAGGGCCTTCGTCTGGGCGCCACTCGGGCGGACGTGGTATCGTCACTCGGCCGATGTGGTCTCCGTCGCTCGGCCGAGTACACATGGAAATCGTGTCTGAACGGGTCGGCCGAGCAGTGTCTCGCTGGTCGGCCGAGTGGCTCCTCCACTCGGCCGAGTGGGACACAAAAAATGCCCAAACTGGTCGTTTTGGCCTCCTCGTCGCTCCGGCGACGTCCATTCTTCTTCCGCTCCTCTCCAATAGCAAAATACCCCTCGGGGAGGTCGTCGGTGGCCGTCTATCGTGAGCGCATCTCATGATCACTCCAAATCGCGCCAAATCGCCTGAAATGCGACAAAAACAACAAAGCGTGAAAAGCATCGCAATATCGTCGATATATCGTGAAAATCATGATTTGGGCGATCTAAATGGCATGCAAACATGCGGAAAAAGGTGTAAAATAAGGAGTGATCACCCTCCTGCTCGGTCGAGTACTACAGGGAATTCAAGCTTCGCTAAAAATGTCGCTATGACAACCCGGGCAAAATAGATTCCACTCTGTCTGAGTATACAGCTGCTCGGTCGAGCACTCAACGGCTCGGTCGAGCAGCCAAACGTTCAGCGGAGCTCAAAAATCACAATTCAGCACCTGCTCGGTCGAGCAGTCAGCTGCTCGATCGAGCAAGTTGATGCTCGGTCGATTAAGAGCTAAAAACGCATTTCAACAGATTTTTCACACTACTTGGTCGAATAGTCCACTGCTCAGACCGAGTAGTGCACAGCTCGACCGAGTAGGCTGCTGAGAAAATTTCAGCACTGCAGCCTCATCTTACAGAAATTCTCCAGGGCTCATCCGATCTCTGATTGACATGTTCTTAGTGGCATTGGAACCGTCTTAAAGTATATTATCTAGAAAAAATATCATAAAAATAGTGAAAAATCTTAAGTGATAGAAAATTTAGAAATAGTGCAAGGCTGTCCTGTTTTCAGCACTTCGGGCCGCTCGATTCCTTCGCCGCATCATAGCTCGATCGTGTGACTTTCTCTCTTGCCCCTTCCTTGCTCCAGTATTCTTCTTTGACACCTTGAGCATGTCATCATTAGTCTCATTGGTGCTCTCACGTCGCCGATCGTCTTATTGACTCCAAATTGCTCAAATATCGCTCCAAATCCCTGAAATGGAATAAACGCTCCAAAAGTCATATTGTTCCAAATAATTGCACAAAAGCGTATAAAATGGAGGTTTGGAGGGTGAAATGTGTCATGAAGATATGCGATAAAACATGTAAAATAGAATCACGTACAGCTCCTTTTCTCTTGGGTCTTATACGTCAGGTAATGAGACGGAGTACACTGACGAGCCGGTTTTAATCGAGGACTTAGAGTCAGAGGACGTTGAGCCAGAGTACATTTCAGTCGAGGACTAGACCTAGAGGTTCCTCACTGTTGCTGTCTTACGGAGGTTACTGTTTTCTAGTTTAGATGCATAGCACCATTTTTACTTCTTGTCTAGGTTGGACGCGTAGCACCATTAGTTTCCCTTTATGCAGTTGTATCCATACTTAGGATTCTTTTATTAGACTTAATATGTTGCTGGATAATGTCTCTTTTTTAAATGAATGCAATTTTCCTTTCGAGTACTCTTATTCTTATTGTTGTGAACTTTTATATGCAAGAACCTGTATTTTAAATGGTATCTCTACAGACGCTTATTGGGCCCGAGCCTCACAGCTCCGGCCCATGCGGACCTTCGTCTCGTCCTCACACTTGTTTTGGGAATCGGGGCGTGACAATGGGCTCCGGGACCCTACGGCTCTCCTCCCGGAGCCTCTCTCGCACGCAAAGATGAATCGCAGCTGTCGATGCGCAATTTCTTCATCGATCCAAATTTGCTCAGCGACAGCCTTCACTTCATCGTCAAGCTGCCTCAGCTGTAGAGCAGCCTCTTCCTCGAGTCGCTTCTAACGAGCGGCCTCCAGCTCCGCATCGAGAAGTCTCTACTGGGCCGCTATCTCTTCGTTGAGCCTCCTCCGTCGAGTGGTTGCTTCTGCTTCGATCTGAGGGTGAAGGCTGCACCTCATGTTCAAGGGTACAGGGGGGACGGTGGATGTCCCAGACCCACCCGTGCCCCAGTCATTCATCATCTTCGTGAAGGCTTCAAAGCCTTGGTGAACAGCACGGGCCGAGGTGTGAATAGCCTCTGCTGTCCCCTCAGGGGGGACGTCTGCCATGGGAGCTCCTTCGAGAGGACGTGGCTCGTCCTCCATGGGTTGTTTGCCCTTGTCGAGGCTGGAATTGAACTGTGTGGGATTTGACATGGGTGTGACCCTAAGTTCCCACTAACGGCACCAATTGTTACGGGGAAGAATCCGCTACAATGAATTTGTATTAAGTGGGAAACCTAGGGCATGATGGTTACAAGTTTATGGGGGGATGCCGAGGTCAGCTGTGGTCCGCGGTGTTGAGTATTGATTCCCCAGTTTTGGTTTTGATGATGAACAAACATAAATATCGTGAACTAACTCTTTGTGAGCGCAGTTATGGAGATCGTCGCCAAATTTCTATGAACATCTAAAGCGACGTCTCGAGACTTCTCAAAGCACGTGATCGTGTGCTTGGAGCTTCGTTGAAGCTCAAGGACCATTATTGAAGTCATGAAGATTCGATCGAAGCTTTCGAAGACGGTTCGTCAAGTTTTATTTATAGTCTTCTAGCTTCTTTCGTAGATTGTTAAGCCTTGAGTAGGTCTTCCGTTTTAATCTTCATAACGCTCATATCTTACAGCTAGGATCTTAGTAGAAGTCCATACGAACTTTTCCGAAGCTTCGCGCTTTGATTCGTGGCTTCTTATGCATGTTAGGTGGTTCAAGAAGAAGAACCAACCGACTAGATGGCAATCTAGCCGGTCGACAAAGCTTCTTGAACCAACTAGAATGCCTTCTCAATTTCTAGCTCACTTACTGTTTACAGTTAGTCGGTCCAAGAAGGTTCACCGACCGACTAGTTGTGAAACTAATCGGTTAGGAATCCTTCTTAGACCGACTAGTTGAGCTTCCACTGTTCAGCCCAACTTACTGTTTACAGTTAGTCGGTCAAAGCACAATGACCGACCGACTAGTTGAGAAACTAGTCGGTTAGAAGTTTTCTTAAACCGACTAGCTGTATTTGAACTCAGACTATTTGTTTTATCTCTTAGTCGGTCAAAGTTCACTCACCGACCGACTAGTTGTGAAACTAGTCGGTTGGCAAGTCTTCTTGGACCGACTAGTTCTCTATTGTCTGAACTTCTTCTTTTGGCTGTTCACCTCTTAGTCGGTTCATGTTGTTTCACCGATCGACTAGTTGATGAACTAGTCGGTCAGTGGTTCTTCTTTGACCGACTAGTCTGCTTCAGAATAGAGCCGTTGGAGCATTAAATGCCACGAATTTTGCTCTCTCTTTCCTCTATCCTATATATACTTGGAGTGCTGCATTCATAGCATTCAAGGCTGATATTAATTGATCTTTAGAGAATCAAAGAGAAGCATTTAATCCTCATTCAAAGCTCTTTCATTTCTCACTTGAATCTCTCCCTCACTCTTATTTCAAAAGAGAGATTCATTGATTGTGAGCCTTCCAAGCCAAGAGATTGATCCTAGGTCACCAACAACCTCCTAGCTCTCCATCGCTGATCAACATCTTGGAGCTAGGGTTTGGTGCCTTCATCTTCCCCAAAATCCTCTTTGCCCTAAATCGTAAGTTTTACTCAAGGCATAGGAATTTTATGGTAAGCATTTCGTATTTCATTTACTTCATTATTGTAAGTGTTTTACTCTCGGTTGTGAGAGTTTGTTTGTGATCCCGGTTTGTGGGAGTCACATTTCGATTTGTGTATGATTTGATCTTGTAGAGGTTTCTACAAGTATTTCATAGTGCAAATTTGAGTTAGAAGTTTCTAACTCAAGTATCCGGAGGGGATCCGGGTGTTTGGGACGTAGGATCACCGGGAACAAGTCGGGGAGACTTGGGTGGATCCGAACCCGTTAAATTGTCTGTTTGCGATTGTTTTCTTTGTTGTCAATATTTACATTTCCGCATTGTTGGTTGAGTTTGTAAGATAATTAGAAATTATCTTCTTAATTATTTTAAAGTACTATTCACCCCCCCTCAGTACTTGTGCAGTAGCTTCGTAGGGCATTACACGTGGATGATTTGAGGATGGGGTACTTGAGCTCGCTCACCAGGTGAAGTAGGTCGCTCGCTAATTGACGAAGGAAGCTCGATCGTTGGAGGAGGATGGCACAGGTCGCTCTTCTGGTGGCATCAAGGGGAAAGTTCCTACAAGAGGAGAAACTCATCAGAAAGGCCGGGCCGGTTTTAGCCCGTAGCCCGTCCGATGCTTAAGTCAGTAGATGACTGAAGAAAAGATGCTGGGCACAAAGGACGATCTTAAAGGCAGATCAGCGCTTGCATGGCAGACTAATATGGAAGGCACGAAGGTGTGAAAGATAATAATTGTGTTAAGGATTTGTTACCGATTCACCCAACCAACCCCTTTCCTTCTGGGAGGTAAGGGGGTATTCAGGCGTGCTTTTGTCATGCGGTCAGAGCCGTAAATATCAGGTGGTGCTTTTGTTAGACTGTCTGGTGGAGAAACGGCTGGGCGTGCTTTCGGCAGATGGCCAGGCGGCGAAGCGGCCAGGTGCGCTTTTGTCAGGCTTTGTCTGTAGTGAAACTGGCAGTGGCGTGTCGTCTTCCTCCTTGGGCAAACAGGTAGGTGAGTGGCATCTGGGCGAGCTCCATGTAGGGTGAAATGTTCTGGGGTGAGATACTCTGGGGTAAGCTAGCGTGGACTTGTATGCTCTACTAGAGGACTCTTCTGATTCTGATGGCGAGCTTGTCGTTCTGCTTGGCGAGCTTCCTTGGACTTAAGGGAGCTTCAGCAAACTAGGCTTCATTATGGAGATTCGACAGGCCAAGACTCGGGCCTTGAACGAGTGGGCCTAGATCATCTGGGCCGATCTTGAGGTCGTAACATGTACAAAGTGTGTTCTGAGATTGTTTAGTTTAAGGATTCAAGAAAATTACCAAATTTGTCGGGGGGAAAATTAGAGTTACCGAAATTGGTTGGAAGAAAGGAATAATCATCTTGAGATGAATTGGTGTATAAAGTCTGGTTGGTTGTCATTCCTATCCCGATCTTCCTCCAGTGCTGATTTTATTTTATGTTTAACACATACAAATTGATTGCAAAATAATAGGAACAATATTGCCAATTTTCCTATGCAAGTAGATTTAATTGAATCTATGTTTACTCTTTCAGTTGATTTGTTCCTCTTATATTCATATGTGATTTGCAATTGTGCAACAAGTGTGGGTGCCAGGTGTTAACGCATTCCTTTTAAAATTTCACACTTTTGTTATCATCATGGCACTGACTCCTTCCAGTAGCTCTCAAACTTCATCAATGTCAACAAATCCATCAATTCAAGATACATCCGAGCTGTCGCGAGGTTTAGATGATGAAATAGAGGACGTCGAAGTAATGACAAGCAATAGTAAAAGAAGATATGTCGTGTGGAAATATTTTACAATATAAAGACAACCTGATGACACATCCAAAGTAATTTGTAAGTATATTGTAAGAATATACTTTCATATTCAAACAAATCAGGAACAACTCATTTAAGTCAACATCTTAAGTTCTCTTGCAAAATGAAGCCCCATAAAGATATGAAACACATGTTGCTCAACAAATATCCAAAATGTGATAACACAAAGATTATTAAGTTTGACAAAGAAGCAGAAAATGCTTGGCAAAAATCCTGATTTGTACATAATTTCCATTTAAAATAGTAGAACATCCGTTATTTATCACTTTTGTGAGGAGCTTGTAGCCTTTGTTTACTACAGTTGGCGTCATACGATTAGAAATTATTGCATTTGTTTTTTTCAAGAAAAATAGAAGCGTCATAATTTTTTGAAAGATTTAAATTGACGTGTATGTTTTACTACTGATTTATGGACTTCAAATCAAAAACTTGGTTATTTGGCACTTACTGCACATTATATTGACGAAGGATTCATGTTAAATTTTCGAAAAGTTCTTTTCCTCACATAATTTTTGCACTCACTGATGTTTTGGAAATTGTCGTGCTAAGTGGAATTTGGATGCTAAATTATTTGCAATCACTGTTGACAATGGTAGTATGACTGATGCCTTAATAAGAATTTTTAAAAGAGATTTTGGTGAGACATTATTGTTTAATGGTGAACATATATGTATCAGATATTGCACACACATTTTGAATATAAGGTGTATGATGGGAATAAAGTCATGGATGAGTCTGTTAAATGCATTCGGTATCTAATCACACATGTTGTTAGCAGTCCTTATCGGATGCAAACATTTAATGGAATTGCACAATTGCTTAAGTTGCCTACTAAAAAAGTTTTAGTTTTGGATGTAGCCACAAGGTGAAATTCCACATATGAAATTCTTCGTAATGCTTTATTATATAAGGATGCATTTGTTAGGTATGCAGAAGAGCATTATAAGTGTATCGATGCTCCTACCATTGATGATTGAAATAAATCTGAGATGATAACAATATTCTTAAATACTTTGGTAGACACAATTGACGTATTTTTGGTTGCTAGTATCCTACTTCTAATTTGTATTTCAAGATAATGTGGACCATCTGGAATGTTTTAGAAGAGGAAGCATCAAATAGTGATGAAATTGTCAAAACATTGGCATTTGAAATGCAAAAAAATTCAAAAAAAACTTGGAATGAATGCAATAAAGTTCAACTATTGCATTTATTTTAGATCCTAGATCAAAATTGGCTTATATTGAGAATAAGTATTTCAATGCATTTGGATATGAAATGTGTGGTAAAAAGGTTAGAAAACTTAGAGACTTTTTTCATAAAATGATGATCAACATGAGAGGGTGGCTAAAAAAGGTTCCTGCTAGTGACATGGGTACATGGGCAACACATAAAGAATCGAACACTTCTTTCAGTTTGAACAAAATAAAATCAGACCTAATTTTTTCAAATTTTTGTCCCAAAATGATATTAAAGAGCTAAAATGAGCAATGTTGATAACTAATTGGAGGAAAATTTACTTCCTCCTATGTGAGATATGGATTTTAATATTTTAGATTGGTGGAAGAAGAATACAACACTTTATCCAGTTCTTTCAAATATGGCTCAAGATGTCTTAGCAATAACAATATCTACTGTTTCATCCGAATCAGCTTTTAGTAGTGGAGGCAGAGTTGTTGATCAATATTGTAGCCGATTAAGTTCAACCACTGTAGAATCTTTGGTATGCACGCAAGATTGGCTCTGAAATGAGTATTATATATATAACAATCAATATATTTAGAAGGTTTATATTCTATTAGTACTTTATTAAATGTTAATATAAATATAGTATCATTGACTTTGATGTTATGCAGATGAAAGTGAAGTTTCTTTAGCATCTTCCAGTGCCTTCTTTTTGGATGAAGGATTAATATACGAGTGCTTAGCAGAATAAATTCAAAGAATCTTGTTTGTTCTATCAGAATAAATTTTAAAGCCCATAAAAATTTATTTTCCTTGTTGTATTTAAGTTGATCTGATCCTTTTCTAAATATCAATTCATTCATGCAGGTTGTATGAAGTGCTGTTATTGAACTTGCATTGGTTGGAAGTTGAACTTGGACTGGCACTTGAAAATTCAAGCATAATTTGATATTCGTCACTTGAATCATTCAGTTTGATATTAGTCTCTTAAATTTGTTATAGTAAATTTGGACATGGTTTGGGATTTTTGGAAATTGAATATGTTGAATTAGTCCAAGTGCTTAACCTTTACTTAATATTTGTGCATGTGCATATAGATTTGTGTGTTAAATCATTGTGTAAGTGTATGTTCATATATTTGTGAACCAAGTGGTCTGGTCCTTGAAAGCAGAGATGGGTTTGTTGCTACTGCTTGTAATTGCACCTCTAATTCCTTGTTTTTCCCATGTTTTCTCTCTCATTGTAAGTCATCTCTAACTCCTTGCAGATGCACACAAACTTTATCATATCAGTCATGCATTTCAGTTTTTGATGTATTCTATTGAATGCAGGTACATCTCATGCTTCCAGGGAATTTATTTTGTTTCCATGCTACACCTTTTGTTTTATAGTCATTACAACAGGTCAACAGCATCATCAACAGACGATATTGAATACTCTTTTTTATATTTTCATATATTTAACATTTGGTTTGTGAAACATACAATCTTACTTTATCAGTTTTGGACACTATGATAAACTTAATGATCGAGTATTGCGTAACTATTTTTACTACATTACACGAGAGCTAATTGGTCTTGCAGTCAAAGGTACTCTTAATATTTTGGGTTCTTGCATCAAAACTACTTCTTTTAAAGGGGTTGTAGTTGCTTTTCAAGAAGAAGTTAGTCGCAGCCTGAGTACTGCAATTAGATTTTTTTGGTATTGAGCATGCCTAATGGATTGGAATTTCTTGTGAAGGTTTTATTGCAGATGTTGATAATGAGTCTGAAAAATATAGGTGGCTGGGTAGTGCTCGGTTAGACTTCTATGTTAGTATTTTTTTTCATTGCCATAAACTAGCATAGAATTCCATTGGCAAAATCGCATGGAGATCTCACGGGACGTAGTAAACTCTTGCCTAATGTATCCATGGAAACTCGAATGTATTTAAACATGTTTTTGGTGATTTACTTATGAAGAAAGTAAAATATGTAGACTGATCAGGTTGTTGTTGAGAGTTGAGAGCAAATGTAGGAGAACTAGATATATGAGCAAATGTACTCAATTAAGCAAATCTCTTAGATATGCAATATTTTCAACCGGTCATTTATTGTATTGATACACATTCCCATTCTTTTGTTGATCAGACATAAGAAACCATCCCATCCTAGTTCACTGCAATGGATGAATGGTAATTCACCACCGGTCCAAGTAATTTGCCGTGTTTGGTCTCTCCTATTACCATACCATCACTTGTGCTGCTAAAGTTTAACCATTCATACTCTTTCTTGTGAATGCAGCACCGGCCTGGTTGTCTTATAGGATGTTTCAGGAAGCTACAGAGTTGGTTCTCGTCTTTCATGTCCAAGGAGTATGTGCGGTTTGCTGCACCCTACATTAATGTATCCATGGATGTTTCAGGATATATTTCAGGAAACTACAAAGTTGGTGTTTGTCCTTCATTTGAATTAAGGTTTAGGTTTGAATTTTTCTGTCAACAATGTGCACAAGATGACTTCATTTGGTGTTCCATAATGCATCATCCTACCTGCTCCTGCAAACAAAGAAAACGTATTGAAAAGTAACAATACAAAACATGCTTAAATGATTCAATGCACTGTATTTAAACATGTTGATCAACTTATAAATATTTTTACATAATTTTGTATGATTTAAATGATTCAATGCACTGTATCTTGTATAATCGTGTATGATTCAAATGATTCAATGCACTGGTTTTGATGATGTTGGTAATTATCATGTACAAGTTATAAGGTTGAGTTTGAGTTCTGGTGTTGGAAGGTGTTGGAAGTGTAATACTGTTTTTGGTACTGTAATACTATTTTTAGTAATTATTATGCACTTTCTATATATTTCTAATTAAGATAGGCACAATGGGCTAGCCCAAAGCTCGCTTTATGCCCATTTGTACATTCTTAAAAAAGCCCATATATGCTTTTAGCGGCCCGAACGCCCACCCATTTAAATTGGACATTTATTTCTCCCGGCCTGGCTCATTCTCATCACTATACCCATGGATGCATACAGATTTGATACTAAAACATAACAGTTGGGATTTTCTCAATCTAGCATCATTATTTTCTCAGCAATACGTCCTACCATCCAAGTTTCACCTGACTCTTGATAAGCACTAAGCAGAGCTCCTCGTATACTTGCTTCTGGTTCTATTGGCATTGTTAAAATGAAGTTTGTGGCTTCAGCTAGATGTCCACATAGAGAGAGATGATCTACCATGCAGGCATGGTGTTCCATTCTTTGACCGATCTTATAGTCTTCTTCCATCTTCCTAATGTATTCCTTCTCATGCATACAACAAAACTACATACACAATGTTATCCAGTGCAATACAAATTTTCTCTATGCATTTGAATGTGGCCAGTGCCTTTTCACCTTGGCCATACCTGCCATAGGGTGATACTAAAGCAGCCTAAGAGCACTCCCAATGGAGGGCTGAATGGGGGGATTAATCCTAGGTGGATGGTTTTAAGTATAGAGAGATGACTGAAAAGGGTTTAACAATTTAAGCCCCTTCCAACCCTAGATTCAGTCGATGTGTCAGCTGGAGCATTATTTTTTTCAAAATCTATTAGGATCAGATGGCTGATTGTTACACACCAAACACGACGTTTGGTTGTTAAACACCAGACGCTGATTCTGACAAGGCTTTAATTCTTTGAAACCCTACCAGGACCAGACGTCTAGTAGGCACCAAACGCCTGATTATAGTAGGATAATATTTTTCTTCATTGAACACGAAATAGGCGCCTGATGTTCATTTTGCAGACATATGATGAGACATTTTATTAGTGAATGGAAAACGTTAGATTCAAGGGGAAATAGCCGTTAAATAGCCGTTGATACTAGGAATTTTAGGGTTTATTTCTTGGACGTGCATGTTTGTGTTCAATATTTTCGCCTTTTTCTCTTCTAAATAAATGATACTACCCAAGAATTTGTTTTACACATCTCCAATCTTATTTTTATTTTTATCTAATGTATCAGTAAATACTCATTTGCCATGGATACACATCACCCTAATTACATCCAACATTTGTTAGACTCTTCAAGCTCATCTAGCAAACCAAATTCTCCACAAATTTCAACAGTTGAGACGAATTTAGAATATAACACATCTATTCAACCGAATCAAATTTACCATAGAATCCAAATTTCCAATTACAATCCACATTTATCATACAATCCACATTTCTAATATAACTCAACGTACCCCGAATTTCCCTTGCAGAGTGGAATAGAAGAGCAGGGGGCGGCTACAGCCACCACAAGACAAGCCGCCTACCAAAAAGTAAAGGATTTTCCACCTAAGGTAGTTGCGGCCAATAAACGAAATATGGGCTAGACAATAAAGGAAGACAAGGTCATGTTAGTGCTTATCTATATATCAGCAAATACTCCATTATTGGGGTTGATCAATTGGGCCCAACATTTTGGAATAAGGTGACAAAGTACGTCGATGAGTTCTAAATTGGTAGAGCCATTCAAGTCTTGGAAAAAAATGTTGGCACTACGTGAATGGACATGTTTCCAAGTTTGTAGGAGCATGCAATCAAGGAAAGGCATGAAAGAAGAGTGGTGAGTCCAAAAATGACGTTCTATTCGCAGCCCATAAAATTTATGAAAGTGACGTGACGAAGAAATTCAACTTAGAGCATGTATGATACATATTGAAGGATAATCCAAAGTGTATTTGGTAGGCCAAGAAATCTCACCCAAAAGAATAAAGATCAACGAACATGGAATTTATTCATCATCTTCAGAGCCAGGTACACCTTTAAGCCGAATACACCTACCAAGCCGAATACAGCTACCGAGCCGAATACCACTACATATGTTGGTAATAACACTAAAGAGTGCCTGTTGTAATCCATCCCATCAGGGTGAAATCCGCAAAAAAGCGAAGCCAAAGGTAGTGCCTATAGTGGAAGAAAGAATGTCCGATACATTACCAAAAATTGCGGAAGGCGATACAGAAAAGAGGGGTCTGATGCAGTAATTCATCGATACATAAAGCATGCATGCAAATGCAATGGATAACACCATCCACACGAAGACATTAGGAATGTATTCGATGCTGCCAGGGAAAGAAAAGTTATCAACTCGGGAAGAACTTTTTTAGAACGATTGGAGGATGAATTGTTTCCAAAATAGGGTTGTCCTATTTATAAAATTAGTCATTGATGTATTTTAATTTCCAATGTTCATGTCTATTGTTCTTTATGTATGTTATTTGAATGAATATATTATGGTTTTAAAAATAGCCGTTGCAAACTAGTCGTTAAAAACTAGCCATTGTCATATGGAGTCCTATATATAACCTTCAGCATAACACTTTATTACATACAAAACTAAACTTTGAGAAATATATTTCAATGTCTTCGAATACTTCTTCTTCTTCATCTATCAGTTAGATGAAGTTGATGCTGCAGAAATAGCCGCCATTAGCAATTTTATGCTCAATGAGTTCCTAAGAAATCTAAGAATTTCTCCTAGCATGGAAGAGCCTACATGACATATAGCAACCATAGTGTCACTCCCTGCTCTCCCAATACGGGGAGACGTAGCTGATGAGGCCGCCGTAGTATTCAGATACTGGGGTTCGAGCCCTTCTATTTAAATACTATTAGGCATTATTGTGTGTGGTTAAATTGATTAATTTTGCAGGCCACTGCAACAACACTAGAATAATACGCAGAGAAAAAGTAAAGTACTCCAATAGAATATAAAATTCGCAGCATTGAAAAGAAAACACAACCGAACTGTACATTACATCATATTTAACAGGATTCTTATACATACATCAGCTGTACAAAAGGGGGTACAAAAAGGGAAATCCCACCCCAAAAAGAACAAAAAGAGTGTCCATGCATGGTACAACTCACCCTCTAGTCTAACCCTGGGATGTCCAACTGGACAAAATCGCCTGCATGCTCTACTTCTGAACTGGTACCGTTCTCTGTCTTCAGGACCTGCACAGGCTGCTCTGGTCCCACGCCTGAAACCAAAAGGGGACACACCAATGCGTGACCTAGTAGGAACTACTAACATTCTAGTAGGATCCAGTTTTAGAACTAATCATTCTAACTAAACATATATCTACATGTAACACCACGTCCACAGAAACTAATGCAAAAATTAAAAGAACAACACATAAGTGCTGGAAATAAAAATAACTGAGGATTAAATTACAGATTAAGTTAGTTAAAATTAGGCAGTTAGTACAGATTTGGAACCCGAGTAAACCGTAGGACGCTAAGGAGCCAGACTTCATCCAGGGTGGGTGAAAAGTGGTACCTCAACCAGCGACACGAGCATTGGAGGGGCCTCTCGTAACTCCCTACTCAAACATGGCAAGGTACGAGAGCGAGAGAAATCTCGGTTTTTCCATGGGACAAATGGAGAAAACCATCAATTACCATATGGTGCATTACGAGTACACTGTAATGCCCTACCAGCTACTACACAAGTACTAGAGGGGGGGTGAATAGTACTTTAAAATAATAAGGAGTATAATTCCAAATTAAATTGCAATCAACTACCAAATCAATTTGCGGAAGCTTAAATTGAACGACGACAACGAAATTGACAATGCAAACAAACGATGTTAATGGGTTCGGATCCACCCAAGTCTCCCCGACTTGTTCCCGGTGATCCTACGTCCCAACCACCCGGATCCCCTCCGGATACTTGAGTTAGAAACCCTAACTCAAGATTTCCACTATGAATATCTTGTGAAAAACTTTCACAAGATCAAATCATACATGCAATAGCAAACGTGAATCCCACAACCCGGGATCACAACCTTCTCTCACAACCGAGAGAACCAACAAGCAATATAAAAGAGTTTATATGAAATAAACAAGCTTACCACAAAATCCTATACCTTGAGTTTTTCTTACCCAATAGGTGGAATGAAGGATTTGAGGAAGATGAAGTTACCAAACCCTAGCACCAAGGAAATGAGCAGCAATGGGTGCCTAGGGAAGATTTGGAAACTTGAATCAAGCAATAGCTTGAAGAGCTCACCAAGAACAAGCTTCTCTCTAGATCTAGAAATGAGAGAGAATGGGTTTCTTGTGAGGAAGAGAGCTTTAGATTTGAGGGAGAATAGCTATCACTTTAGAACTCAATGAATCTCTTAATGGCAGCTCTATTGAAGATAGAAATGACCTAGGTTCGTATTTATAGGGTCCCATAAAAACAAGATAGGTCAATCTCCAACGGAAAGAAATCTGTGAGAATTAGTCGGTCAAAGAACACTCACTGACCGACTAGTTCATCAACTAGTCGGTCAGCCAAACAACGTGGACCGACTAAGAGTAGATCTGAGAAGAAAGAGAATTTCAGACCTAGACATCTAGTCGGTCCAAGAACACTTTCTGACCGACTAGTTTCACAACTAGTCGGTCATCCAATGAACGTAGACCGACTAAGAGGCAAAACAACTTAGTCTGAAGGCAAGTTGACTTAGTCGGTCTAAGAACAAAAATTGACCGACTAGATTGTCAATTAGTCGGTCATCAAACGTTCTTAGACCGACTAACGGCAAACAGTAGCTTAGGAGAAATTTAGAGTGAACAGTAAGTCACAACTAGTCGGTCAAAGAAGCATCAATGACCGACTAGTTCACAAACTAGTCGGTCGGTGATTCAACGTAGACCGACTAACTGTAAACAGTAAAGTCCAAGAAATTAAGGAATCAAACTAGTCGGTCCAAGAACAGTTGCCGACCGACTAGATCACCATCTAGTCGGTCAGTACTTGTTCTTGTACCAACTAACATGCACAACAAAGTCCGAATCGAAGCGCGACGCTTCGAGGAAGTTAGAATGAACTTGTGCAAGAATCCTAGAGCTACGAAATGAGCGTAATGAAGATAGAAACGTAAGATATACTCAAGGCTTAACATTCTATCAATCGAAACTAAAAGACTATAAATAAAACCTTAATAAACGGTCTTTGAGAGCTTCGATTGAATCTTCATAACTTCCAAAGCGCTGCAGGAGCTTCAACGAAGCTTTAGGCTTGAATACGAGCTTTTGGAAGTGTTGAGATGTCGCTTTGAATATTCTCGTGAAATTGGCGACGATCTCCAATACTGCGCTCACAAAATGTTAGTTCATGAATTATTTATGTTTGCTCATCATCAAAACCAAATCCGGGGAGTCCAATATTCAACATTCTCCCCCTTTTTGGTGATGACAAACCAACATAAATAATAATCAAAAATAATAATTCAAATGTAAAATACTTACTCCCCCTGCATTGATGACACGTTAATTCCCAAATGAATATATATGAATTGCATCAATTAGACGAGTAAGATATATAATGAGAATTGATTTTTGAAATATCGGATTTTGAAAATCCTTATATGTATCGTAACTCCCCCTGAATCTAACATATCAAACTAGATTCTTGGAATGGAGTTAAATTTTTCATTTGCACTATTTATTATCATTCTCTCCCCCTTTGGCATTATCCCAAAAATGGGGGGCATACAACGACAACAATTAGGAAATGTAAAATCCAACATCGGGAGTCGTAGACAATGACGATGGAGCTAATTGACACCAAAAAAAACGATTAAATCAATTCAAAGTGTGCCAATTGTCCATTATCACAAAGTGAAAAACAAAATCATCAAAAATACCAAATAATTATTCATTAAATGAATAAAGAAACATACTCTTCAATATTCAATATACTTGGTTAAATTTGTGCATGGAAAACAATTCTATACAATTATAGAATTTAAATCTATTTAACCAAGTTTTTATGCGTCGAGCGACGAAATCTCATTTCAAATACATTCAACGAATATTAAAATTTGCACGACGAATAAAAGACAAAGTGAATGACGATGAACATATATATATGCAGAGACAACATGAGTATATCCAAAAAGATATCACATCGAATATATGAGATACATCATATCAAGCGCTACATATCATCAAAAAGAAATACATCAACATCATCGATACAATATACTCATCAAAATGAAATACACCATCATCATCATCATTCTCATCAAGATAAATACAGCAGCAGCGACGACATCCAAAATACATCAAAACATAATAACCCTCATACCCTATCCTAACCCATAATACTCTCGCTAAGATATATCATCCAAGGCGTATATGGAGAGTCCTCGGAACAACGATCACGAGGAGGAGGCAGGATCTGCAGCGTCCGTGGGTCCAGTCGACGGAGTGGACTCAGGCTCTGCAGGGAGAAGAGGCGTCTCAACAGATGGAATCGTCGGGGTAGGAGTCGAGATCTCAGGAACAGGCTCTACAGCAGCAAGGGTCTCGACAACAGAAGTGTCAACTGGAATAGCAGCAGGCTCAGCAACAGGGTCAACAGCAGGCTCTGAAGACTGAAGTGCTGGAGCAGAAGGCTCTGGAGCACCGGAAGAGGTGCCAACTCCAGGAGCAGAAGAGGAAACACCAGCAGCAGCAGCAGTGGCCTCATCGCCACGGGCAAAAGAAGTGACAAGCTCGTCAAGCTCCTCATCGTCCATCTCCTCGGCCTCAGACACCGAAGGAGGAAGCTCAATCCCCATCATACGAGCCATACGACATACGACCTCCTCAGTACGAGCCAAACGGGAGTCGTGCTGACGAAGAAGACGTACGACATCGTCCAAAGTAGCAGGGGAAGAGGAGGCTGCAGCGGCTGACGGAGTAGACTTAGAAGCAGATGCGGTAGACCTCTGCACGTGACGAAGTGCCGCTAAAGATTTCTTCACGGCCGTCGCGTTCAGAGGCGTACCCAAAGGACGCTCATCGTCAGGAGGGAGAGGAACGCGAAAATGACGGAATACGAGTGTCAACAAGCAGGGGTATGGAATGTGCGCAGACTTATTGGTCTTGCGTATACACTCGAAAGAATCCATCTTATCGAGTATCACGCGAGCCCAATTTATCTCGCACCCCAAGAAAAGAGCGTATATGAGTTTCAAGAACGGCTGAGATGGGAGAGAAGAGGATCCATATTTCGGGAGGAGGCATGACTTCAAGATCAGGTTAAGAACCCACGCATTCGGCTTAAAGGATTTCGAAGGAACACCAATGAATGCGGAGGGGATAACCTGGAAAATCTCAGAAAGAATAGTCTGATCCAAGGAAGAAATGTCGTCTACGGAAATGTCTGAGGGGAGGAGACCACACGACGCACAACCAAGGATCTCCCCCAAGATTTCTGCCGTGAGAACTATAGGAGTTCCCAAGACAGTCGTCTCAATGGAGTGGCTGGCGTCGTACTGGCCTCGAATACGGTTAGCATAGAACAATTTCACGAGGCGAGGGTACGGTTTGGGATTGGCCTTGGGGTCGTATCGGAGATAATCTAGAAGGCCACTATAAGATAGAAGATCAGCAAGGCCGAGGAAATCAGAGAACTGAACGTAATGCTCTAACAACAGTGGACAGTGTTCTATACGGTTGTACGCGGCGAGACACTGAGGGTCATCGCGGCACAACGATATGTCTACACCGCCAACTGGCATAGGAGCTTTACCCTTGGCCTTACGGGTCTTCGGAGGTGGGGTAGGATCCCTAGTATGCTCATCCTCAGGGATAAAATCAGTATCGGAATCGGAATCGGGAGGAGTAGCCGGAGTGTGAAGAATAGGCTTTTTGGTCTTGGATTTGCGGGGCTTGACGGATGCAGTCCTAGGCTTCTTAAGAGGGGGCGACGATGGAGAGGCTTGGGTAGACTTGGCACGACGCTTAGGTTTCGGGGGATTCCTAGCGGTAGGTTGTTCTACGGTCATTGGAGAGGCCCCGGAAGAAGCGATCGGAATACGAGTCTTAGCCATAGTTCTAAGAGCACACGCAAGTTCAACAACCCTAAGCACAAAACCTAGAAGCTAGCACAAAACCCTAGAAGACCAAATGAAATCGAACACACAAACCCTAGAGGAGAAATTTCGAAACCCTAGAAATCCTAGGAGGTGAAAACGAACCCTAGGGCAAGAAATTGACCTAGGAGAGGGAGGAATATACCTAGGGGGTGGAGTCGACGGCGGCGGATGGCGGCGATGGCCGGAGAAACGGCCGGAGACGACGGAATGCGTAGGGGCTCGAAGGGGGGGTTTTGGGTTTTCGAGTGAGAGACGGGGAGACAAACTGACTAAAAGTGATTTTAGTCGGAGGAAAACGTGTATAAGTCGGTCGGGATGCGAAAAGACACAGCTGCCCTAACACACTTAGTCGGTCACAGTTCAAGTACTGACCGACTAGATTACGATCTAGTCGGTCGGTCAATGAGCTTGAACCGACTAAGTCGAAACAGTAGCTCAGATGAATTTCTAGGGCAAGAATTAGTCGGTCGCAGTATATTCACTGACCGACTAGTTTTCAATCTAGTCGGTTGGAAAGTATACTATGACCGACTAAAGATAGAAAAAGATAGGAGATGGATATTTGCATGAGCTAGTCGGTCTGAGTTCATTTGCTGACCGACTAGATGAGCATCTAGTCGGTTGACAAGTGAACTGAAATCGACTAGAAGAGTCCAAAAGTAGAATTTTGATTTCTCTTCACAAACCACTTGGATGATACATCCAAACTCACTCATTAGTCATCTAAATTACCCCATAAAACGTCGAAATCTTAAATACGACATTGAAATACGAATTCGAGCAATAAATTCAAATAATTCACATAAAATTCCCAAAAATTCAATTAATCTAGCATGAATGAAATATCGCGAAATATATTAGCATGCAAGATGATTGAATTAAAATATGAATCCTATATCTCGGATTCACCCATAATCCCCAATTCTCGACGCAACCGCACAAAGGAGTCCTCCTTTAGGGGTTTCGTGAAAATATCGGCGATTTGCTTTTGGGTTTCAACGTACACTAAAATGATGTCCTTTTTAGCAACATGATCATCTAAGAAATGGTGTCGGACATCTATGTGTTTCGATCGGGAATGGTGCACCGGATTCTTTGAAAGACAGATAGCACTTTGGTTATCCACCATGATAGGGCTAGTATCACAATGAATACCAAAATCCTTCAATGTGTGTCTCATCCAAAGAACCTGGGCACAAGCGGCACCGGCGGCAATGTATTCCGCCTCGGTGGTTGAAAGTGAAACCGAATTTTGCTTCTTGGAAAACCAAGAGACAAGAGAATTTCCTAGAAAATGGCAAGTGCCACTAGTACTTTTCCTGTCGGATTTGCATCCCGCATAATCAGCGTCACTGTATGAGACTAACTCATACGTGCTAGATCTCGGATATAGTAATCCAAAATCTAAAGTGTAACTTAGATAGCGAAAAATGCGTTTTACCGCTACTAAGTGAGAATCCTTAGGTTGAGACTGATAACGAGCACATATACATACGGCAAACATAATATCGGGCCTACTTGCGGTAAGATAAAGCAAACTACCTATCATACCTCGATATAGACGAATGTCTACATCCTTACCGCCCGTATCCTTGTCAAGATGCGTAGTCGTGCTCATCGGAGTCTTTTTCCCGGAGGCATTCTCCATTCCAAATCGCTTTAGCAACTCCACCGTGTACTTCGTTTGGTGGATGAAGATTGCATCGTTCATTTGGCGAATTTGGAGACCTAAGAAATATTTGAGTTCGCCCATGTGGCTCATCTCAAATTGTTCCTTCATAACATTAGAAAACTCTTCGCAAAGAGCGAAGTTAGTAGCACCGAAAATGATATCATCAACATAAATTTGAACTAATAATATATCATTATTCGCATGCTTAATAAAAAGTGTTGAATCGGCTTCACCCATTTTAAAATTCAAATCCAAAAGAAAATTCTTTAGGCGATCATACCAAGCTCGAGGAGCTTGTCTCAAACCATAAAGAGCTTTCTTTAATTTAAAAACGTGATTTGGAAATTTTTCATTAATGAAGCCCGGAGGTTGAGAAACGTAAACTTCCTCAACGACATCTCCGTTTAAAAATGCACTTTTAACATCCATTTGAAATAATTTAAAATTCTTATGGCATGCAAAAGACAATAATAATCTAATTGATTCTAATCTAGCTACCGGAGCGAAAGATTCTTCGAAATCGATACCTTCCTCTTGTCGATAGCCTTGAGCTACTAACCGAGCTTTGTTCCGGACGACGACTTGGTTTTCGTCGGTCTTGTTCTTGAAGATCCACTTTGTCCCTATGACGGTGTGGTTCTTCGATGGCAATGGAACAAGCTCCCAAACTTCATTCCTCTCGAATTGAATGAGCTCCTCCTCCATGGCTAAGATCCAAGCGCTATCTTCACATGCTTCATTAATATTCTTTGGCTCTATCGATGAGACAAAGGCACAATTTGCGAAGTGGTGAACTTGCGATCTCGTCTTGACACTATCATAGATATTGCCAATGACTTGCTCATGGGGATGGTCACGAACCGAATGAAGCCGTTTGGGAATACCTTGATCACTTGGAACATTCTCAACAACTTCATTAGTTGGGTTAGTCTCAATGGAATCAATAGAATCATTAGACTTAGAATTTTCAAACGAATCACATAAAACATCCATAGAATCATTATCATTTGAAATTCTAGTTGGAACAAATCCTTCATTAAATGAGACATGAAGCGACTCCTCGATCGTTGAGGTTCGTTTGTTGAATATCCGGTAGGCTTTGCTACGCATAGAGTATCCAACAAAGATTCCCTCATCGGATCTTGGATCGAATTTGTCCAAACTACCATATGTGTTCTTAATAAAACATTTTGAACCGAAAACACGAAAATGTTTAACTTGAGGCAACCTACCAAACAACAATTCATAACACGTTTGTTTAGTGCCGGGCCTCAAAAGTATTCTATTAAACACATAGCAAGCGGTGTGTACCGCTTCCGCCCAAAATTGATGGCCAAGTTGGCTATCATCAAGCATAGTGCGAGCACACTCCACTAGCGTCCTATTCTTTCTCTCAACTACACCATTTTGAGGCGGTGCACGAGGGAAAGAGAAGGTGTGAGTAATACCAACTTCATCACAAAATGTCTCAAAAGACTCATTCTCAAATTCACCTCCATGATCACTACGAATAGTGACAATGGTGGTTCCTAAGAGATTTTGTACTTTCTTAACAAAAATTGTGAAGTTTTCAAAAGTTTCATTTTTATTGCACAATGAAAATACCCAAGTAAATCTTGAATAGTCATCTACGATGACAAGTCCATACCTTGCATTTCCTAAGGAAGCTACTCTAGTTGGCCCAAATAAATCTAGATGTAATAGCTCTAGTGGCCTTTTAGTAGAGATGCTTTTCTTAGGTTTAAATGAAGATTTAGGAAGCTTGCCGCGTTGACAACAATCACAAAAACTTTTCTTTTCAAAAACTAGCTTCGGAAAACCTTTAATAGAATTCAATTTTGAAAGCTTATATAATGTTCCAAAGTTCACATGTCCAAAGCGTCGATGCCATAAGTGTTGTTCACTTGTGTTGGCAACGAGACATTGTTCATATGACTTAGGAAGATCCAAAATATAAATGTCTTTACGACGAGTTCCGGAAAATAATAATTTTTCATTATCCTTTCTTAAAATATGACACAATCCTTTCGCAAAGCTAACTTTGTAACCTTTGTCACAAAGTTGGCTTATTGAAATAAGATTATGATTTAAACCACTAAGATAAACATCACTAATTAATGGTTTAGAGGGGTTACCGACTTTACCAACACCTATGATGGTTCCGCTCTCGTTGCCTCCAAATATGACGCGGTTTCCATTCGCAATGGGAACCACTCCGGAGAGCAATCGAGCGTCACCCGTCATGTGTTTTGAACACCCGCTGTCGAGTATCCAATTCCCTTTGGAGCTAAATTTAAATTTGTTGCTCCTTTCCCTTTTCTTTTCCTTGAGTACCTAAAGATAGAAACTTTCATATCATGGTACCCAAGGTCATTGGGTCCAAGGGATTAGACCTTTGGAAGCCAAGTCCAAGTGGACTTAGACTTCCCCACATAATTCTTACTATGTACAACATCCGAAAAATAAGCATTCATGTATATTTGTTTTTCGTCCATGCTTGTGTCCGTTGGGCTCCAAATAGTAAATATTTTGGGAGCCATCATCCTATTGGGTGCATGCATGCGACGTTGATTTCTACGTGATGCATGTTGTGGATAGGCATATGGGACATGATGAAATGGTGCACGATGAGAATTATTCATATGATGCGGTGGGTGAACATATGCATGTGTGGGAACACGTGCGTGAGGGTGTCTCACATGGTGTGCACGTGCCCGAGAATGTGTTGCATAAAAATCATCATATGTGTGAGATGGTGGAGTAGGACGTGTGTTCCTACGTGGCATGTTATTGGTGTACATGTAGGCATGACCCTTCTTTGGAGGTCCACCCAAGGTGGGTTTCTTTCCAAAAGAGGGCGTGGACGAGGTGGAAGCACCATTGGTAGATGAACTACCAATAGAGTGTTTGCTACCACTCGTAGAGTCACCGGAAGTTGGCCTAACAAAAGTAGTGGCCGCTTTGGATGGACATCCCGTCGTATACCCCAAACCAATGTGGTGATTGGCCGGAAGTAAGTCACTTAGGATTTTATCCAAATGGTCCTTACCTTTGTTGAATTTGTTAATTCGGCCCAATGTGTTCTCATATTTCTCTTTGAGAGAACGCAAAGAAGTATCCAAAGTGGATATTTGTGAAGTGAGCACATAAACACGAGATTTAAGATTCTCATTCTCAATACTCAAAGTCGAGTTTTGAGAAGTTAAATCCGCTATCTCATGTTCTTCCGCATCCTCGATGCTAACATGTTCAAGTTTAGATTTGAGATTAACAATCTCATTTCTTAACTCTTCAACAACGGTGTCGTTGTTGGTGATGATAGTCTTAGGCGATGTTTGAATGCTAGCTAGGTCATCTTTTACCTTAGTATATCTATTTACTAACTTAGTGTATTTTGACCAAAGTTGAGAGTTAGCATTTCTAAGATCATCCATCGTTACCTCATCGCTTTCGTCATTACTATCATCGGAAGAGGAGGATCCTTGATCGTTCTCCTCTCTTGCCATGAAGCACATATGTGCTTGCTCCACTTTCTCATCATCCGACTCTCCGCTTGAGGAATCCTCGGAGTCGGTGAATGTTGCTCCGACAAGTCCTTTCTTGTACCCCTTTTTGTATTTCTTGGACTTATCGAATTTTGGCGCCTTCCACTTCTCCTTGTGCTTATTGAGGGGACACTCCGCTTTCATGTGTCCCGGCTTATTACACTTGAAACACAAAGGAGAGGAAGAGGCGTTAGTAGAACCAAATTTAGCTTTGTTCTTGAAGTTACCTTTTCGGAAGAAACGGTTGAACTTCTTGGCCATGAGTGCCATGGACTCCAAGTCTAACTCGTTTTCCGAGTCTTCATCATCGGAAGATGTGGATGAAGCCGCCTTGAATGCAATCGCCTTTTTCTTAGGCGCATCTAGGTTCAAATATGACTTCATCTTTTCTTGTAGCTTCACCTTGCTATCTTTGCGTACCTCGTATGACATCAAAGTACCCATTAGTTGAACTACGGTATATTTGTTCATGTCATTACCTTCCTCGATGGCGAAGGTACGTTTTTCCCAAGAAGAGGGAAGTCCTTCAATAAGCTTTAAGCACTTCTCCTTTTGAGTGTAGATCTTGCCGAGGGCCTCTAACTCGTTTATTATGTCAACGAAGCGAGCGTAATATTCTTTCATCTTCTCGCCCTGTTGCATATGAAACATTTCGTAATCTTTGGTTACGACTACGAGTTTAGAGTCTCTTACCCGACTCGTCCCTTCATGTAGTATGAGGAGAGAGTTCCAAATTTGATATGCACTCTTACATGTGCATATCTTATTGAAGTCCTCGGGCTCCAATGCGCATTGTAAGGCGTTCATTGCCTTGGCATTGCTTACCTCCGCGGCGACCTCCGCGGTAGTCCATTTCTCAAAATCTTCTTCTTCGGGCTCGATGTACTCCTTCATTGTAGTCCTCCATAAAGATGCACTCCGGAGGAAAGTCTCCATCCGGCACTTCCAGTACCCGTAGTTGGTACCGTTGAAGAATGGAGGCCTCGTAGAGGAATGTCCTTCCATCACCGATGACGCTCCTTCACGGTTCCTGAAGGTGTCATAGTTGGAGGGTGGAGGCACGGTCTTGTTGTCGTTGGCAGACATAGCTGTGTATCTGGCTCTGATACCAAATGTAATGCCCTACCAGCTACTGCACAAGTACTAGAGGGGGGGTGAATAGTACTTTAAAATAATAAGGAGTATAATTCCAAATTAAATTGCAATCAACTACCAAATCAATTTGCGGAAGCTTAAATTGAACGACGACAACGAAATTGACAATGCAAACAAACGATGTTAATGGGTTCGGATCCACCCAAGTCTCCCCGACTTGTTCCCGGTGATCCTACGTCCCAACCACCCGGATCCCCTCCGGATACTTGAGTTAGAAACCCTAACTCAAGATTTCCACTATGAATATCTTGTGAAAAACTTTCACAAGATCAAATCATACATGCAATAGCAAACGTGAATCCCACAACCCGGGATCACAACCTTCTCTCACAACCGAGAGAACCAACAAGCAATATAAAAGAGTTTATATGAAATAAACAAGCTTACCACAAAATCCTATACCTTGAGTTTTTCTTACCCAATAGGTGGAATGAAGGATTTGAGGAAGATGAAGTTACCAAACCCTAGCACCAAGGAAATGAGCAGCAATGGGTGCCTAGGGAAGATTTGGAAACTTGAATCAAGCAATAGCTTGAAGAGCTCACCAAGAACAAGCTTCTCTCTAGATCTAGAAATGAGAGAGAATGGGTTTCTTGTGAGGAAGAGAGCTTTAGATTTGAGGGAGAATAGCTATCACTTTAGAACTCAATGAATCTCTTAATGGCAGCTCTATTGAAGATAGAAATGACCTAGGTTCGTATTTATAGGGTCCCATAAAAACAAGATAGGTCAATCTCCAACGGAAAGAAATCTGTGAGAATTAGTCAGCCAAACAACGTGGACCGACTAAGAGTAGATCTGAGAAGAAAGAGAATTTCAGACCTAGACATCTAGTCGGTCCAAGAACACTTTCTGACCGACTAGTTTCACAACTAGTCGGTCATCCAATGAACGTAGACCGACTAAGAGGCAAAACAACTTAGTCTGAAGGCAAGTTGACTTAGTCGGTCTAAGAACAAAAATTGACCGACTAGATTGTCAATTAGTCGGTCATCAAACGTTCTTAGACCGACTAACGGTAAACAGTAGCTTAGGAGAAATTTAGAGTGAACAGTAAGTCACAACTAGTCGGTCAAAGAAGCATCACTGACCGACTAGTTCACAAACTAGTCGGTCGGTGATTCAACGTAGACCGACTAACTGTAAACAGTAAAGTCCAAGAAATTAAGGAATCAAACTAGTCGGTCCAAGAACAGTTGCCGACCGACTAGATCACCATCTAGTCGGTCAGTACTTGTTCTTGTACCAACTAACATGCACAACAAAGTCCGAATCGAAGCGCGACGCTTCGAGGAAGTTAGAATGAACTTGTGCAAGAATCCTAGAGCTACGAAATGAGCGTAATGAAGATAGAAACGTAAGATATACTCAAGGCTTAACATTCTATCAATCGAAACTAAAAGACTATAAATAAAACCTTAATAAACGGTCTTTGAGAGCTTCGATTGAATCTTCATAACTTCCAAAGCGCTGCAGGAGCTTCAACGAAGCTTTAGGCTTGAATACGAGCTTTTGGAAGTGTTGAGATGTCGCTTTGAATATTCTCGTGAAATTGGCGATGATCTCCAATACTGTGCTCACAAAATGTTAGTTCATGAATTATTTATGTTTGCTCATCATCAAAACCAAATCCGGGGAGTCCAATATTCAACATACACCACCGGCCTCTCCAACTCTAGTCAACTCCCCATCACAGGAGTGACAAGAGAGTGGGAGTATATAATATGTCTGCTCCTTAACTCCAAAAATTTACTAGTGTTTCCCCCAAACCCCAAAATCTGAAATCTCACATACCTCAAGATATACTGAGATTTCCATGTTGTTACGCTCGGGTGCTCACTCTTAATTTATGGAATAATTTCTTTATTTCATTCATTTCCACAGTCTCATTACCACATTCACATTTTCATTTCTTTCTTTTCGTCAATGTCGTGTTATTAACAACGAACATCGCATAATCACTCACAAGAGAGCATGCATACACATTAATGCTCATTTTGCACAATATAATCAAATTTCGTCCATTAATATTGCATATGACACATTACATTAACATGAAATGTTAACATACCACTAAATAACACAAGAATCAATCCAAACAATCATGGCGTACTTATCTCACTAATTTAACATTATGCTACTAACAACATGCTACTAACATAATCATGTCACAACATGCTAATTTAATTCATGTATAAACATGCTAATTTAAATCATGTAACAATATGTTACTAGTCATAATGAGAACATGACATACTTAAGTAATCATTCAACAGTCCAGACTCTGTTTTTGTCAATTGATAGTTACAAACTAAGCAAATATGTCACAAATTTTACATATAACATGACATTTACATCCAAGTAAAAGTTGTAGATATGGGTGTTGGGATTTCAATGACAAACTTTCAAGCATATATACAAACAGTGTGATTTATGGTGATTTATTTGGTGAAACATGTCAAATCTATTTTCAGGCACCGATCCCCCAAGGCTCCGGCCATCTCCCTCCTCCTTCCTCCCTTTCTCCTTCTCTCTCTCTCACCCTCTCAAAAAGCCGCACCAAGCCCAGTTTTCACCTAGATATGCATAGCCCTCCGGAAACCCACGGTCGCCGACCAGCAGCCACCATCGGCGACCAGCCCCGCCTCCAACGGGCTCCCCTCGACCCCCTCTACCTACTGCAAGGGTCCTCTACCCCCTCAGGCCGCCACATCTTCGCGACGAACCAAAACAGCGACCCGTTTAGCAAACCTGTCCTTTTCACCTTCTCATGGCAGGCCGCCACCGCACGCATCCGTCGTCAGCCACCCACCAGGCCAAGCAACCCCCCATTGACCTCCTTCAATCCCTGACAGCCCCCTTTACTCCTAGTAGTTCACACACGCTGCAGATCTCGCGTGTTTTTCGACGTCCTAGCCGCCGCCGTGACGTTTCGTTGCGCTACCCGCAACCGGAGAGATCCGAAGCCATACTCACTGTTCTCGCCTTCCCCTCGCTGTCCATTCTGGTCTTGCTGCACTACCCGTAGCCGAGACATCATTGACAATGCAGATCTATCACCGTTCAGACCCGACGTCCGATCTACGATCAAACACCGAAAAGGTTAGCCCCCTAACGCGTAGTAAGAACCCACATAGTATCAAATCTAAAACCTAATCTAAAAGTCATCAACGATAACTAAGTTTACATTTCTGCTCCTTTAAAATGTTGTTCAACCTTAGACATCGACGAACGGACTTGAATATCTGTGCATATAGGGTAGAACGTCGATTAGGCTAAAACGAATCAAAAAGATGTGACTTCGAACTATTAAGGTAGCCCCATGGAACTTAGAAACTTACCATAATAGGATTGATGAAAAACGCATTCTGAGACCGCCGTTGGCTCGTTTCAGACGAACCATCGCTGACGCACTGCTTCGACGAGACGATCCAGACCGACGACTCGCTCGCCACCGCAGGCAAGTGTGTTCACTTGCGCAGTTTTAGCCACGTTTAGGCCATCACTCCTTAAACTGTAAAGTACGACGAAAGAGAACCGTACGTGAAATGATAGCGTCCCCCTTGACAGCTTAGACTTGACGACGAAGTCTAAGCACAAACAACAACAACAACTGACACCCTAGGTTCTATATGTGCGTGCGTGCGTGTGTACCCCCTAGAATGAACAACTCCTTACCAATTGTCATGTCAAGAAATGTTGCAAAAAGCCTACGGGCGTTTCGGATGCTCTCACAGCGAGAGTGATACCTGTTACAAAAAGCCAACGGGCGTTTCGGATGCTCTCACAGCGAGAGTGATACCTGTTACAAAAAGCCAACGGGCATTTCGGATGCTCTCCCAGCGAGAGTGATCCCTGTTACAAAAAGCCTACGGGCGTTTCGGATGCTCTCCCAGAGAGAGTGATCCCTGTATTGTCTTGTCTTGTGCACTCGGGTTTGGGGTAGGGTTACAACTCCTTTTCTCTTGGGTGTTGTATGTCAGGTACTGAGCCAGAGTATGTGGACGAGCCAGAGCTACCTGAGGACTTGGAGCTGGAGGACGTTGACCCGAAGTACTTTTCTGACGAGGACCAGACTTAGAGGTCCTTTCTGTCGCTGTATTACAGAGGTTACTACTTTCAAGTTGGGTGCGTAGCACCACTTTACTTTCTGCCTAGGTTGGGTGCTTCGCACCATCAGTTTCCTTTTTAGTAGTTATAGCCTTGCTAGGCCTCTTTTTTTAGACTTGATATTAATGCTGTATATTATCTCTTTTATTAATGAATGCAAATTTTCTTTCGAGTACTCTCATTCTAATTGGCATGAACATTTATATGCAAGAACATGTACTTTAAATGGTATCACTACAGACGCTTATTGGGCTCGAGACTCACAGCTCCGGCCCATGCAGACCTTTGTTACATCTCGTTTCCATCGTTTTGGGAAGCGGGGCGTGACAGACTTGACTTGGTGGGGCAATTAAAGGGAAAGGTTTTGCTAAGATAGTATTGTTCTACACTTTAGGGAGTGATGTATAGACTTGGTGAGCTGAGCGTTAAGGCATAAAGTTTCGTGTCTCTGTACCATTGACATTATTACTTTAGTGATTACTTTAGGGCTGGACATAGGTCATTGGGATGACTGAACCAATGTAAATACTATGTGTACTCTGTGAATGCTTCTGCTTTATTTTCATTGCACTATATTTTGCTCAGTGATTTTCGGATTGAGTAGGACAAAGTTTTATTTGCAAAAAATTTTCATAAGCATATTCCCCCCCAAAGCTTAGATTATAATCAAACAAGTGGTATCAAAGCTAGTTAGACCATCTAGTCTAGAAAACATGAATATTCCCGATTCAGCTTTTGTTGAACTTCAGTCTATTGTTAAACCAAAAAAATTTAATGGCACAGATTTTGTATACTGGAAAGCTAGGATGAAAATCTATCTTATGTCTATAAACTATGATGTCTGGATATTAGTTGGTAAAGTCTGTACACCTCCCATGATTAATACTGAAAACTCTAAATTCCTAAACCTAAAGATACTGGAATGACAATGATGTTTTCTGAATGGTAGAGCTATGAATTCTATAATTTGTGTAATTGATAAACCTGAGTTTAATCATGTTTTCTAATGTCATACTGCACATGAAATTTGGCACACATTGGAGGTGATGCGTAAGGAAGCATCACAGATGAAGGAGTCCAGATTGGCCCTTTTGAGCACAGAGAATGAAAGCTTCTGCATGCTACCTACAGAGTCCATCAAGGAGATGTATGCTAGGTTCACAGACATCATCTACAACTCAAAGGCCCTTGGAAACCCATACTCAAACTTGGAGCAAGTAAGGAAAATTTTGAGAGCATTGCCAAGATCCTTTCGTCCCAAAGTCACCGCCATCCAAGAGGCCAGAGATATTACAAAATTGAGCATGGATGAATTAATTGGAAACCTTATGTCTCATTAGCTTGAATTAAAGACCATAGAATTAAGGGAAAAATCTGAGGCAAAACCCCCAAGACCATTGCTTTTAAAGCCAATGAAGATAGCGATAATGAGATTGATGAGGAATAAGCTTTGTTGGTTAGAAGATTCAGAAAGTACATCAAGACTCTCCAAGGAAAGACAGAGATGTCAAAAAGGTTCAATCGCTTTAATAAGTTTAATCATGCTAAAAATTCTTCTGAACAAAATACTGCTAATTCAGTGTATTGCTTTCATTGCATGAGACATGGACATTTTATGAGAAACTGTCCATTGGTGAAGAACAATTCAATAGAGAAGAACGGGAAGTCACTTGCAGTCACATGGAACGATGATGACAAGGATGAACTGCAAGATGACTTTGTCCACTCCTTGTGTTTGATAGGAGATCTTGATGATAAGGAACCTAAGGTATCACATGTCCTTATATGATGAAAATTGAAAATTAAAAATGATACACTACACTTGCCAAGATTAAAAAGAAAACACCAGTTGTGCATGAAACCTTAATGTGTAAGACATGTCCTAAATTAGAATTTGAAAACAAAGCATCTAAGGAAAAACTTATTGATCTAGAGAAGAAAATTGAAAATTTTAAAAATATTGAAGAAGTAATCAAATAGGCTTTCATAAGTAGGAGCACTTTGCTTATGAACGAATACATGTTTTTAAAATCCAAAGTGTCAGACTTAGAGTTGACCATTAAAAATTTTGATGTTGGAAAACAATCATTAGACATCATTCTTGGACGTCAATTGCATGGCACCAATAGACGATGACTAGGATATGGATCTAAACATGTTGAAAAGCCCAAAACGAACAAAAGCATTCACAATGAAACTACTAAACGTATGAACGTTTTTGCTAAGTGCTATACTTGTGGCTACGTTGGTTAGACATATACTAAATTTCCGTATATGAAAAAGAATATAAAGTTCAAACAAATATGGGTTCCTAAAGATACTGTGACTACCATTGGTGGACTTTCGTGGATACCTAGGTTACACATACCTTGTTCTTCTTTTGTGTAGTAAGTTCACGGCACGGCTAAGGAACTATGCTGTAAGTGGTATTTGGATTTTGGCCGCTCAAGACACATGAAAGTAACAAGTTCATTATCCTTGTGAAGAAAGAAGAAGGTAATGTTTCAATGGAGACAACGAAAAAAGCAAGTTATGAATGTGGTGTTTGATTTTAAATTTTAAAAAATTGTTGATATGCCACATGTAATATTATCAATGGCTATTAGATTTTTGTGCTCTTTTGACATTTATTGGTGTGTTTTCTTTTTTTCTGTGATAGAAAGATAGAAAAAATATATATATATGATTGAAAAATGAAAATTTTAAACAAAAATAAGCTTCATGCTTTCGGTTTGTCAAAATTGCACTATGAATGATATTCATATCCATGTAGAAATCTTGCATTATTGTCATGACTATAATTGCATATTGGACTTTTTAAATAATCATGACATATCTGATTAAGTGATTAACTAGATTTCTACATCTTCATCCTACACGTCACAAATCAAATTGGTATTGCTTTATGGTTTAGTCATCATGAAATATGGAAAGAGCTTGTAGGTGGATGAAAAAAATATTTAACGCATGTTACGCTATGGGATATGAAGTGTCATGCCTTGAATGAAAAATAAAGCTCATGAAAAGAAAAATATTTTGGAAAAGAAAAACAAAAACAAAAAGTCTTATGAAAAGAGAAAGAAAAGAGCTTCGTATGTAAAATGGATACGGTCCATAGCTATGATATAACCCACAGATATCTAACTAATGCCTTAAGTTAAAACTTTAGCGTTGGTGTTATGTCTATTAAGCAATGCCACCCCTCGTTTAAGAGTCCTTGTAGGCAACGAATGGGTGTTGGTAACTTGAACGCATGAGTCATGAGGTGGGGAAATTCAATCCTAAAAGAGTTCATGTTTTTTGGAAAGTTGGTTTGAAATGGTTGTTATTCGTGAAACTTCTCCCAGCTTTTAATCATCTTATGAGCACGAAGATGTTTTAATCATAGTTATGAATTATCAAATATGGATTGATTATTCTTAAATATCTCAATGTGACCAAATGTCATTATTAATAATGTTGTATTTTAACATTGCAAATGAGATGGATCTCTTTAGTGTTCTTATCATGATAACAAAGGGGGAGAAATTGGTAAGATTTAATTTGTATATTTGATCGTCAAGATGAGCAAGTCGATTGGGGGCATGTCAATAGGGGGGCAATTTGCCTATGATCATATGTTTTTGACATGCATCATCACACTTCACAAACACATGATTTTGAGCTTGATTTGATCAAGTCTTAATTATAGTTTGTCATCATCAAAAGGGAGAGATTATCGGATACAACGATCTAGGATTTCTAGTTTGTAGATAACAAACATTCATGAATATTTTTGATGTATTTGTTAAGTGATTTCAGGTACAAATGAGCAAGGACAAAAAGGGGGCAAATTGTAATTGTGAATAAAAGTGGCAAACTTGTAATATTGACTTCGTCAACATCGTCTACAAAGTCAAAGGAGGAAGGATAAGATTATTTAATTCAAAGGAGGAGAAGACACTTTGTGGAGAAGATAATGTGTGCAAATAAGAGTTCAAATCAATCTAAAATGTCCAAGTTCAATGCACAAAGGAGATTGGAATATTAGCTAGTCAAAGTTCAATGCAACTAGGAGCTCAATTCAATCAAGGAGTTCCAATTAACCAAGGATTGTCATAGTTCAATGCATCTAGCTAGAATTCATCTCAAAGATGAGTGCTTAAAGAGTTTGATTCCAACTAGGAGATTGTATTGTGTAGGAGTGCTACAAGAGTTTGATTCTTACTATGACTTTGGGGTATCATAAGGAGAGAACAAAATACAAGCACAAACCCTAGCCTTAACCAACCCTACCCGATCTTCAAATCCATCAATTTGACGGCCCCACCCCTAGACATGATCAACCAATAATTAAAGGCCTACTTTATCCTCATAAAAGCCATTGTCTCCTCCTAGCATTAAAAGTTCAAGGCTGACTATATTGAAGAAATCTCAAGCATCATCAAAGCTTCTAGCCGCAAGCATTCAAGCAAACAAGAAGGTCTTCCCCATCTCTACATCACGCATCTTGGTTCTCGCTTACTACTAGACATTCAAACAAGCAACTCTCAAGCATCATAAGCCAAAATCGATTGAAGAAGAAAGGGATCCAAGTCACGCAAGCACTCAAGCAAAGCAAGGACATCTCATGCATTAAAGCAATGGGAACAACCAAGCACTTCCTACTTCAAGTCACACAAGGGAAGATCAAGATTATTCAAGCCACCAAGCTACAAGCTACAAGGGAACTCATATGACAAAGTTAAAAGAAGAAGTCTGCAGCCTCAAGCATCAAGTCACGCAAACAATCAAGTCCTGCACAGGCTCTAGTAGTACAAATCTGTAGCCCTGCTTGGTAGAACCATCGAGTCACAATTTACGCATGCAGCGTTCTTCCTTGTGTATCGAGCAAGTCACGCACCAAGCCAGCAATCGGGTGCATGCATTGTTGACCATAGCCGTGCCCGTGATTCAGCATGCCTACTGCTAATTTCCTTACGCACAGACCAACTCACGCGCATATCAACAAACAGCCTATTTTGACGAGGCACAACTACAGACCGATACGAGTCAAGCCTATAATTCCTATGAGCCAGAAGAACTTACTTTGTAAACAGACTACTGCAAACAGATTTGATTGACGATCTTCAAAGGCGATTATCTTGAGATCCAGACGTCAGATTGAGACTAGGTTTTCACCATCGCAAAGCTGAGGACGAGCCTATCGACAGAGACAAATCAACAATCACAAACTTAGTTTGTTAAACTCTATTATCTTATTATTTTTGTGTTATGTTGGTTTTAATCTTTGTATTATAAACACTTTTCTTTTTGGGTTTTTTTGGGGACTTGACTTGTTGGGGCAAGTCAAGGGAAAGTTTTTGATAGGAAAGTAATGTTCAAAACTTTAGGGAGTGAGGTATAGACTTGGTGAGCTGAGCGTTGGGGTGTAAAGTTTCATGTTCCTGTACCATTGACATTATTATTCTAGTGATTACTTTAGGACTGGAGTAGGTCATTGGGGTGACCGAACCAAGGTAAATACTGTGTGCACTCTGTGATTGCTTCCACATTATTTTCATTGCACTATATTTTTCTCTATAATTATCTGATTGAGTAATCCAAAGTTTTAATTCGTGAAAATTTGACATAAGCCTATCCCCTTGCTCTAGGCTTAGATTACAATCCAACACTTAATGCACCAAGAAATCCCAAACAAGAGGTCAAAGATCCTAGAATCTGATATTTCTAAAGAGGAAATATTCAAGCATTTTAAAGGAAGATTTTTTTCTCTTTAAAAGTAAAAAAAATTTATGTCTCTTTCTCCTAGTCATTAGCAACACGTGGGGGCCAAGGCCGAGTTTTTGGAGTGTTTATGGACCGTAAAAGGAATACGTCATTAGGATGAATCATCTATCGTGCTTGGTTGGTGAAAGATCTTTGGGTCTTCATCGAAAGAGATTAGGATCCACAGGTATTGTGAAAGAACATATGCGTAAAGATATGGTTTTATTTTCAGCATTTAAATTCATGGTTTTTGTAGTTGATCTTGTCCTCTTTTGCTAGGCTTTAGAAAATTTTGATTTTCCACTCTTTTACCAATATAATAAGATTAGATTTCCTAGCATTATTTCCTTACAATATCTTCATCCTTCTCTTCTAGTAATTGTAGTCGAAACCATTGAACACAGTTGGTCTTGTGGTGGAATGGCTTTCGGGTATTACGATGATCCATATAATGTTGGAGAGAACGTGTAGTTGGATACACCGATCGATGACTTCATGTTTGATTATAACATGTGTGAATGATTTGATGTGTGTGCTAAGTGTTTTCAGGAGTGGCAAGCTCGTAAATACTCAAAGGATGACTTGGTCAAAGTGATGGAATATATGCAAAGAGGACCTAGTCAAAGTGATGGAGAAATTGCAATTCATTTGCAATTTGAACTTGGTCAAAGATGGAGAGATATGGAGAGATCTCACTCATTCCAAAATGATTGAACCAAATCTCTTACAAATCAATTTGTGATTAAATGAGTTCCATTTCAAATCCCATTGCCATTCAAATTCATGTCCTATTGCAATCCAAATTCAAACTCCATATCCTATTGTGATTAAAAGAGATCTTCCATATGATTTGTTCAATCTTATTCATGTTAGGATTCCATCCAATCTCCTTCAATTATGGGATTCTATTTGATTCTAATTGATCACATCCTCTCCTTATATAAACCCATCATCCAAAGAGAGAAATTTGGAGAAGAGAAAAACCAAAGAGGGATGCGACCAAACATCAAAAGGAGAGCACATTATTGCGACCAAACATATCAAAAATCCAAGAAATAGGTTGTGGCCATCAATACAAAAAATCCTACCTTGCGCAACATACCAAAGCTCCTCCTCTCTACATTACGCAAGCAACTCGAAGCTTCTCAATTGCCGCAAGTTTCCCAAGAGTTCATCCTCCTCCTATTGTCGCAACTATCCAAGGGAGCTGCATCACATACAAGGCTGCAACATACCAAGAGAAGCCTCTCATAAGTGTGCAATTTTCAACTTCAACTTCTTCATTGAGCAAGGCTCTCATCTCCATTGCCGCAATTCTTCAAGGGTCTTCCTCCTCCTTACCGCAATATAGAAGTGGTCTACATCTACAAGGGGGACTTTAACTCTTCCTATTGCGCAAGCATCCAAGCGAAGTGCTTCAACTCCTCGCGCAATACTGTAAGCAAGCTTTAATGCTAAGAGTACTTCATCCATTGCACAACATCCAAGCCAATGCTGCAACTTGAAGAAGAAGCCAACATCCTCACAAGGACGTAACTTGCAGGAGAGCTTCTTCCCCTTCTACATTGCCACAACTCCAAGCAAGGGGATTCTTCATTACGCAAGTGCTTCAAGGGACACATCCTCCTAGGCCGCAAGTTGCAAGCATCTCCCTCTATAGCCGCAACTTCAGATCATCATCCAGAGGCGACCGTGATGACTACATATTGTTAGATCACATCTGACCTGAGCTGATTGACAGAAACTACAACATCGACACGAACTGAGCTTTCTAAACTCTTATTACTTTATGTTCGTGTACTTGCTGTATAGATCTTTGTAGGTGAAGCTTTATATTCATTCTTTTGGAGTCTTATCTAGTTGGGGCTAGACACGAGGGTGTTGACGAGTTGGTGCTTGTCAATAGAGAGCTTTTACTAGGATTATTAGTGTTTAGCACTTTGGGAGTGCGGTACGGGAACCTGGTGAGTGTAGAGTAGGTGCTCTAGCTTCGGTTGTACCAGTAACATTATTAATCTAGTATTTGCTTTTGGGGCTGGATTAGGTCGTTAGGGCGACCGAAACAGGGTAAATCTGTTGTGTAATCTGTGATTGCTTTATATTTACCATGCATCTGATTATAACTGCATGTGATTGCTTGTGTGTTCACAAGAATTTTTATTAGCCTTTTCACCCCCCCAAGACGTAGATCCAGATCGAACAAGTGGTATCAGAGTAGGTTAGAGGATCTAGGCTAAATTAACCATGAATATCTCTGATTCAACATTTGCTGAAGGTCAGTCTATTGCCCGTCCTCCTAAGTTTAATGAAGCAGACTTTGCCTATTGGAAAGAGAGAATGAAATTTATTTAATGTCTATTGATTATGATGTGTGGGACATTGTTGAAAAAGGACATGAACACCCACTATTAAAATTGAATACACTGAAATTCTAAAACCAAAAGATAAATGGGATGCTGCTGATAAAAAACTTTATTCATTGAATGGTAGAGCTATGAATGCACTTATTTGCTCAATGGATAAAGCTGAATTTAATCATATCTCACAATGTTTAACTGTGCAGGAAATATGGCTTACGCTGGAGGTGACGCATGAGGGAACGTCACGAGTGAAGGAGTCCAGACTTGCTTTGCTCAGCACATAATATGAAACTTTTCGCATGCTTCCATCAGATTCCATCAAGGAGAAGTTCGCGAGGTTCACATACATCGTATACAAGTTCAATTCTCTAGGAAAGCCATACTTGAGTCTGGAGTAGATAAGGAAAATCTTGAGTGCGCTGCCAATCTCGTTCCGTCCTAAAGTCACAGCTATTCAAGAAGCTAAAGATCTATCAAAGATGAGAGTGGAAGACTTGATAGGAAACTTAATGTCCCATGAGCTTGAACTGCAGAGTATCGAAGCAAGAGAGAAACCAGAGGCCAAGGCTCCCAAACCACTAGCTCTTCAACTTAAAGAAGATGAAGATGAAGATGAGGAGGAAGCACTGTTGGCCAGAAATTTCAGAAGATACAACATGACCAACCAAGGAAGAGATGAAATGGTAAAAAGTTTTAATCGCTTTAACAAATTTAATCCTGCTAAACTATCTTCTGAGCAGACTGCTACTGATGAAGTTCAATGTTTTAAATGCAGAAAGCAGGGACACTTTATGAAGAATTGCCCACAAGCAAAGAACAGCACGACGGAGAAGAAAGGAAAATCTTTAGAAATAACATGGGATATGGATAGAGAAGATGAAACTGAGGAGGAGACTGCCCACTCCTCCCTCTGCTTGATGGGAAAGCTTGATGAAGTAACCAAAGTTCAACTTCTGTATACTGTGAATGAAATGCAAGGTGAAATTGAGGCCTAGAATCAACTATAGAGAAAAGTGAATCCACATTAGAAAAGTATAGAAATGCTAATGATGAACTGCAACAAGACAATTACAACATGTCATTAGAAATTGATGAACTAAAAGAAAAAATTGTTGTATGTGATTCTACCATTAATTTGTTGAAAAAAGAAAAATCTAGCTATGTTGAAAAAGTTGATTGTCTTTCTTGTCTTACTTTGTTAAAAGATATTAGCATGCATAAAGAGAGAGTTACTAAGCTAGAAACTGAAAATAAAGAGCTTATTGAAAAGATGTGCATGCTAAATAATGAGCTTAAAGAAAAAATAATTGATTTTGAAAAGAAAGATGAAAACATGAAAAAGAATAAAGAGGACAATAAGAAAGCTTTCATTAGTAAATGCACGTTGCTTGTGAATGAAAATACCTATTTGAAATATAAAATCACGAACCTAGAATTGACCATTAAGAAATTTGGTGTGGGGGAAAAATATTTGGATATAATTCTTGGAAACCAAATATATGGCAATAATATGCATGGACTTGGATAAGATTTGAAACGTGTTGAAAAGTCAAAAATATAGGAAAGTTCACATTGAGACAACCAAAGCTATAAATATTAATGCAAATTGCTTTACATGTGGTTCTGTTGGTCATACTTCTCATTATTGCAAATATAGGAACAAAATCATAAAGTTTAAACAAATTTGGGTTCCTAAAGTTTAATGACTAACGTGAGTGGACCTTGTTGGATTCCAAGGTCACACATAACATCTTCCGTGTAGGTAAGATGGAGTGGCGAGGAACTATGGATTGGACGTCACATTTCATTAGAACGTTCCTTAGCCAAATGACATCGCGAAGGTATGTTTTCTTGATTGAGCGTAATGAATACCTTCATAGATTTTTGTGTGCTTGATTTGTTTTTGTTTGTGTGCTAGTTCATTTGTTAGTATGCTTTAGTTCTTAATAAACACAGAATACAAAATGAAAAATACAAAAAGCGATAAAATGGAGCTTAATGTGTATCTTTCTTTTGAATCATTAAAGTGATATTAACGAATGATTTTCATATCCATGTAGAAATTGATGTATTATTGTTATAGCTACATGTGCGTGTTTGCTTTTTCTAAATAACCATGATATGTTCAATGATTAGAATAATTCGATTTCTACACCTACACTATCACTTCCATAAGTATTAAATGTTGTTGTACATTTGAGATATCTTTTATGAAATACTGGAAAGTGAATAGAGGATGAGAAATAACTGAAAATCTAAGGGATATGATGTGTCTGGCCTTGGATAAAAATAGAGCTCAAAAGAATCTAATTATATATATACACACACACCGTGCCTTCCGAAGGCTCCCGCGCCGAAGTGTATATATATATATAAGCCCGGACTGTGAGGAGAGTCAGGCTAGGCAGAAGAGCTGCCAGACTTGGCTTATTCAGGGGGATAGAAACACTCACTTCTTCTATGTGGCCACCAAGGATCGGGCGGCCAGCAACAGTCTCATGCATTTGGTTGACGCTGGGGCACCTCCAGAGTCTCTTCCATTCGGTCTGAGGAAGTTGACTTCTTCTCCTCGCTCTTCCGCCAGGGTCCCACCTACCTTCCCTTTCCTAGGGTTATTCCCAAGCGTATCTTGTCCCCTGGTCCTTGTGATTAGATAGGCAGAGGTGTCTCGGATATTGAGATCAGAGAGGATCTTTTCTCTCTGGATAAGGACAAGTCCCCTGGCTCGGATGGCTTCCCTCCTTTCTTTTTCCAAGGGCTGTGGGGGGTGGTGGGTGGCAACGTCCTTCGAGCAGTGCACTCTTTCTTCAACTCTGGCAGTATCCTGAGGCAAATCAACCATACTTTTCTCACATTAGTTACCAAGTCTCCTTCAAACTCCTCCCTGGGTGATTATCGTCATGTCTCTTGCTGTAATGTGATCTACAAAATCATCTCTAAGGTTCTCAGTCACAGGATGGCCCAGGTGATTTCGGGTCTGATCTCCTGGAACCAGTCCGCCTTCATTAAGGATCGTCTCATTTTGGATTCCTCTCTCCTCGCCCACAAGCTCATTCACGACTTCTCCGCCTCTATGGGGGCAAAAGCTTGTATCCAGCTTGACCTGAGGAAGGCTTTTGACTGTATCAACCGGGAGTGCCTCTACTTTTTCCTCCTTCGCCTTGGCTTTCCCCCCTCTTTCATCAGCTGGATAAAGCTGTGTGTAGATTTTACCTCCTTCTCGGTCCTTGTGAATGGGTCCCCCGAAGGTTTATTTAAGAGTAGTCGTGGTGTTCGTCAGGGTGACCCCATCTCGCCCTTTCTCTTTGTCATTGTTATGGAGGCTTTCACTCTTCTCATGGACCTAGCTTAATCTTCTGGCGCCATTCGGCCCCCCCAAGAGGGGGGGTCTGGATATTCCCTCCCATCTTCTTTTGCAGATGATATGCGTGTCTTCTGTAAGGCTGAGGCCGCTTCTTTTGAGGAGCTTGGTAGGCTACTTGACTCTTTCCACATCCTGATGGGCCTCGAGGTGAATAAGGGAAAGAGCAAGTTGATGCTGAGTAAAGGGTGCAGCAATGCGACATAGCTTTCCTCCATTCTGGGTATCCCTGTTGCACTCCCCCTGTGAAGTATCTGGGTCTCCCCCTATCGTCTACCTACCCTGCGGCAAGACTCTTTTCGGGGCTCATTGATAAGTGCAAGGCCAAGATCTATTGTTCGTCCTCCATGCTCCTCTCCACTTCTGGGTGCATTGAGCTTGTGCGCACCGTCATCCACGGGTTTGTCTCCTCTAGTCCATCCATATCCCTTCATCTGTTGTACGGGAGATTAATCGTCTGATCCATGACTTCATATGGGGATCCAGACACCATCTTTGGAGATGGGAGGATGTCTGCCTTCCTAAGAGTGAAGGTGGGGTTGGCCTGCACTCTTTGAGGGAGGTTGGCATGGCGGCTGGTGTAAAGTTACTATGGCATCTCCTCCACTCTCCCTCTCTTTGGGCATCCTATATGCGGGCCAAGTATCTGAAGCATACCCCTCTATTTCAGTATGAGGCGTGGGTCTTTGACTCGGAATCCTGGAAGCATGTCCTTTGTTGTCGTGATTCTGATGTATCCTGCTTTCATAGGGTTATGGGGGATGAAGATCCTCGTCTTTCTGGTTCGACCCCTGGCTCCCATGTGGCCCCCTGGCTAGGCTGTGCACGCCCCCTCACTCTTTGAGATACCGACGGGTTGCTGATTTTTGGGATGGTGAGTCCTGGCTTCTTCCCGATAGCATCGCCCACCTTGTCCCCCACCTCGCATCCACTTCCCTTATGGGTGGTCCTGATTCCTGGTCTTGGACGTCGCTTGGAGGCTGCTCTCTTCGTGCTGCTTGGTCCAGTATTCACCGCTGCTCTCCTACATCTTGCCTTGTGCCGTTGATCTGGTTACCGGGGCACATCCCCAAGTTTTACCTCACTCTACTTCGAGCTCTAACCGATCGTCTCCCTACAACCCACCAGCTTGCCAGGCATGTCATCTATGCTCAGGCTACATGCGTCCTTTGTGGCTCCCATCCTGAGACGACTAGTCACATTTTCTTTCGCTGTGACTACAGTGCTTTTGTTTGGGCGGTGTGCAAGCTCCACCTTGGTCTTCCCTCTTTCTCCAAATCCATCATCGTTGATGCTCACCTGCTTAGACACCCGGGGTAAGCTTACCATGTTGGTCTTCTCCGTAGCGGTTTGGCACATCTGGAGGGAGAAGAACTCTCGCATCTTCCACTCTAAGGAGTCTACTATGGACGTCCTACTTGCTAGGATTTCATCTGATGTTTTTGATGCTGTGGTCGCCTGTGACCTAGAGGAAGTTGATTTTGTAGATCGCTCTATTTTTCATAACTGGGGGATCTAGTAGGCCGTCTCTTTATGCGCCTCCCCCAGCTTGGCATTTCTCCTTTACTGGCATGTGCTTGGTAGTCCTGGTGCAAGGTGACTGCTTTCCAGCCTCTCCCTTGCCTGCCCTACTTGATGGCACATTCCCTGATGTAGATGCTTGTTAATACATAGATATACATACTTACTTACCTTTCATATATATTTTTTTGAAAGGTTAGCTTGTTACTCCATATATACATAAATTACACCTAAAAGGCATGAGGTTCCAACAGAGAGAGGATAAGGCACAAGCGCCGTCACTCTCCACTGTTGGTACCCCACCCTAATCAGTATACTATACATTTGTAATCAATCTCTCCAAAAAATATAGCAGGAATAAAGAAAAGGAAATCAGCCTTTGTCTCTGAATTCCCATCTGGCTAGAGCTGTAATCTCATCTTCGCTTGAAGGCTCAAGGTCTCCCAGTGCCACTCTGATATCTGCTACAATCTCTTCAAATAAAATAGTTTTACACTTACTAACCCCTTCAAAAATTCTCCTATTCCTTTCTCGCCAAATATGCCAAACAGTAGCAGCAAGTGTGGTTTTAGCAAGTAGACTCAATACGTTTTTCCCCTGGAAGTGCAATAGGTAGTAATCCCCAACCATCTCCAAAGTAAAAGAAATATGATCCTTGATGTTCAGCTTTAGCATTGCTCGCCTTAGGATGTAACTGGAATAATTGCAATCAAAAAACAAGTGGCCTCCAGTTTCCAGATTGTTGTTGTCACAAAGGACGCAATTTGTTGAAATGTTGGTGCCCCATTTACTCATCAATTCCTTGGTCAACAATTTCCCCTTAAATGCCCTTAGGAGGGTAAGATACATCTTTGGAATATATTTGTTGTACCAAATTAATTTATAGTAAGGGAAGAGGGTACCTGGACTTCTAACCCCATCCCAAGCTTGCTTGAATTGGAAACTCTCACCATCCGCACAGACCCATCCATCAGCGCCCCCTAAGTGTGAAGTCACGCAGCAGCGGCCGAATGTGAGCAGGCGCTTCGGCTAATCTCCAGCCCGTCGGCCCCCAATACTCACGTACGCTCTTCCTCGCCTCTCCATCCGGGATATCATATGAGTCTTTGAGTGGTCCGCAATCAAGCCAATTATCAACCCAAAATAATGTTGATCTGCCATCCCTAACTCGCCTTTTGATCAGCTTTTGGGAACTATCTCTACATTTAAGCATACGCTTCCAAGTTCCTGACTGCAACACCCTTCCTTCTTCGCTAAAGAATGACTCAGCCGAAGTATAATCCTCCCTCATCTTAGTTTCCCAAATCCCATCTGATTTTAAAAACCTCCAGATGAGCCTAATCCCTGCCGCAGTATTAAGTTCTTCCAGTTTCCGAATGCCAACTCCTCCTTCCTGTTTTGGTTTGCAAATATCATCCCAGGACCATGCTAGAATTACCCCAAATGAATCGCCTACATGCCGAAGTGATAGTCCGTAGGAATTTGGTAGGAATGTGGAAGGCTTGCATCCAAAAAGCCACTATACCGTAGATAACAGTCCTGACCAGCTCAATACGCCCTGAAATAGATAGCAGTGAAGATGCCCACCCCATCATTCTCTTTTTGCATTTATCCACAAGCCTGTTGTAGTTTTGGGTTTTTGGATACTTGGAGGAAAGAGGTAGCCCCAAATAAGTAGTAATAGTAGTAGCAATCTTAATCCCCAAGGAGTCAGCTAACCCACTCCTGTCCACCACTCCCTTACTGAATAAAACAACACTTTTATCCCAATTGACTTGAAGTCCAGTATAATCAGTAAGCTCAAGGAGAAGATTTTTGAGGCCCAGAAATGATTTTAAATTAGCACGGCAAAAAATCAGAAGGTCATCAGCAAATAGGAGATGGGAGATAGTACCTGTGCGCCTCATAGGTTGAATAGAATGCTTATTAATTGCCTTTGCAATCAAGAGGGAAAAAGCCTCCATGACCATGATAAATAAATATGGGGAGAGAGGGTCCCCTTGTCGTAGACCCCTATTTCCTTTAAAGAATCCCACTGGAGTACCGTTAACCATCACTGAGAATGTGGGTGTTGATATGCATTCTTTAATCCAGGAAATAAATTTTTCCGGGAATCCCATTTGGTACAAAAGATAATAAATGAATTCCCGGTTCACACTGTCGAATGCTTTTCTAAGGTCCAATTTCAGACAGGCTCTGCTCCCCATCGGATTACTGAAATCTCTGATTTGCTCATGCGCAATAAGTGTACAATCAGAAAGCAGTCGACCTTTTAGAAATGCTGCTTGATTTGGAGAGATGAGTTCGTGGATAACGACCTTGATTCTATTGTAGAGCAATTTGCTGATGATCTTATATATCACATTACAACAGGCAATCGGCCTGTAATCACCAAGAGTAGTAGCATTTGAATTCTTTGGGACAAGTGTGAGGAAGGTGTGGTTTACCTATCGAAGGAGTTTGCCAAATTTGAAGAAAGATCTAATTGCAGTTATTACCTCGCCACCAACCAGATTCCAGTTATGTTGGAAAAATAAGCCATTATACCCATCAGGCCCTGGAGCTTTGTCAGGCCCAATCTGGAAGATAGCCGACTTGATTTCATCATTAGAAAACCCCTTGCAAAGCCAAGCAGCACCACCTGTAGTTAATATTTTCTTGGGAACTACTCGGAAAGGTACATCTGTAATGGATCTGATTGTATAAATTTTCAAAGAATTTTGGTGCATCCTGTTTGAGGACATCAAAAGATCTGTTCTGTTGACCACTGCTATCCACCAAATGCTTAAGATTGTTATGGGTATCTCTTGATTTCATGGAACTATAGAAGAATTTGGTGTTCCTGTCCCCCAAGGTAAGCCATTCTTAACGACTTTTTTGACGATACATATCCTCCTCCAGCTTCATAACCTCTGATAATTCCTTGATAATGCTCTGTAATTTATTCTGCCGGGGAATATCATGATGGATTTCTTGGGTATTGCGGCACTCTTCCAACTAGTTGCGCAATATGCGCACATTGTTTGTTGCATTGTATTCTCCTGCCTATATACGAAGAAGGGGTTTCAATCTCCTCAGCTTTTGAGTGAGACAAAACATGGGTGTGCATTCAACTAACCCATTCTAGCTCGCCTCCACCAACTCATGAAACCCAGAGCATTTGATCCAATAATTAAAGAATTTAAAAGGCTTTGCATCAGGAAGGACCTGAGGATGCAGATATACTGCCATAGGTCCGATGATTAGTAGTATAATGGTCCATATAATCACAGTAGGAATTCGAGAGCATATTAATCCACTCTGCATTGCAAAAGACACGGTCCAGCTATGCAGAAATGCGGTCCTTGCCCACCATGTTATTGCACCAGCTCAGTTTCCCCCCTTGCTTTTCAGCTCATGCAACCAACATTTCCTGATGCATTCATTGTATTCGGAGATCATTTTCTCCTCCAGAATCCTTCCTCCCACTTTATTCCTGGTGAATAGGACACAGTTGAAATCATCTCCCACCAGCCAAGGCATGCTCCCTACCTGAAGATAATCAGTCTCCAAATTTTTCCACAACTCCTTTCTTCCAATCATGGTGTTCCTTGCATATATGGCTGTGATAACACAAGAGAATCCTCCAGTATTTGAGAACCTTGCCGAAATGTGCTGACAGGAGCTCGAGATAATAGAGGCTTTCCAAATATGAGGGTTAAATCCGATTAGAATACGCCCACTAGAAGCATGCATGAAATTGTCGAAAGATTCCCAATTTTTAGGAATGATTGAATTATTGTTCCCCACCACAGACTTAAGTTTGGTCTCCAATAGAATCATCACAGTAGGTTTTATTTTGTTAGTAATATCACGAAGATCCCTCCTCCTAAAAGAGTTATTCATACCTCTTGTATTCCAATACAATATAGTCATTTGCGGGTGGTAGAATTGCGCACCAGGGAGCTCTCCTACAATCGACTGCTCTTACGAGTGTTTATCAATGTCGGACAACCAGGCTTCTTCATGGACATTGTGTTTGTTTCTTGGCTAATAATGTCTTCCACTTCGGCATCCCAGTCAGGGTTGTCAATGACAAGTTCAGTAGGAACTTTATTAGTATCATCATCCCGGCTGTCTTCAAGCAACGACGGCATTCCTATAATACTGCTGTTGTCAGGATCATTAGTCTTAGCTTCCGCACCCCCGGTGGAACCAACCGACTGTCCCCTTATTCCTCCTGTAGAATTCACCCTGGCGTCTGGTTCCACTGTTGCAAGGGGGCCCTGATTACTGGCCAACGCCTGCAAGTGTGCTTGCTCTCGAGAGGTGCCTGCGTCCAAAATTGTAACATCGTCCTGTGACCCTTGAGCATTATCCAAGACCCCAGCTATGGGACCCAGAGCAGTAGCCAGCTCATCATCACCCGCTAGCAGTGTGTCTTCAGTCGGGGATAACAATGCTGCATTAGGTGCTACAGGAATAATAGGGTGGTCATCCGTAGCCGTACATGTGCTCTCAAGAAACTTTGCACAAGGTTGTGAGATTACAACCTGGGAATCCTGGATGTGCTCAGAGCTCCCTCCATTGTTAGACACGCTTGCCACCCCAGTGTCACCATTGGCCGCATCGATTTGGAATGAAGGGAGCTTATCAAGAGATGGGCACTGGCTATCAGTATGACCAAAGTAAATACATTTACTACACCGTGGAGGTTCTCCTTCAAATTTGGTGTCTATGGATAATGTGACTCCATCATCCAGTTCTACAAATACAGATTTTGGCAATGGTAGCTTTGCATTGACCTCAACCAAACACCTAGCATATGTGATTCTCTCCATATTAGCAGTAGCGCGATCTAGGCACAAAGGCGACCCAATAACTGAAGCAATGATATTGAGGGCCTCCAGGTTCCATAGATATAGGGGGACACCATGTAACTAAACACACATAGGCACAGAGGATAGGATATCCCTATCATGAGTAAACTTCAGATTCCATCTTTTGAGTACCACAAGCCGACCGTCAAATATCCAAGGCCCCCCTTGCAGTATTCGCTCACATTCCTCCGGTGATTCAAATCTGAAGTAGAAGAAGCCATTTTCTTTGCTATAAATCTGAAGTAGAAGAAGATTTGCATGAATGATATGCTTAATGTACCTAATAAATAATGTGAATATTGTGCTTAATGAATATGTGTCTAAGGGAAAGCATGAATAAAGGAGGAGCAAGAATATAGGGGGAGCATGCATACATATTGAACATCATTGCATATCATTGTATTTGAATTATTTCCTCCATCATCACACTTCACACACACCTGTCACGATGATATTATTTGCATCATTATTGCTCAAATCTTATGTTGGTTTATCATCATCAAAAGGGGGAGATTGTTGGATACAACGATCAATGACTTCGTGTTTGATGATACAAACTTGTATAAACGATTTGATGTGTGTGCTAAGTGTTTTCAGGAGTGGCAAGCTTGTAAATACTCAAAGAATGACTTAGTCAAAGTGATGGACAAATATGCAAAGAGGACTTAGTCAAAGTGATGGAGAAATTGCAATTCATTTGTAATTTGGACTTGGTCAAGATGGAGAGATATGGAGAGATCCCCTTCATTCCAAAGTGATTGAACCAAATCTCATGCAAATCAATTTGTGATTAAATGAGATCCAATTCAAATCCCATATCCATTCAAATTCATATCCTATTGCAATCCAAATTCAAACTCCATATCCTATTGTGATTAGAAGAGATCTTCCATATGATTTGTTCAATCATATTTATGTTAGGATTCCATCCAATCTCCATCAATTATGGGATTTTATTTGATTCTAATTGATCTCATCCTTTCCTTATATAAACCCATCATCCAAAGAAAAAAAAATTGGAGAAGAGAAAAACCAAAAGAGGGGTGTGGCCAAACCTCAAGAGGAGAGCACATTATTACGGCCAAACATATAAAAAACCCAAGAAAAAAGTTACGACCATCAACACCAAAAATCCTACCTTGCGCAACATCCCAAATCTCCTCCTTGCACAGCATCCCAAAGGTCATCCTCTCTACATTGCACAAGCAACTCCAAACTTATCCATTACCGCAAGCTTCCCAGAGTTCATCCTCCTCCTATTGCCTCAACTATCCAAGGGAGCTTCATCACATACAAGGTTGCAACATACCAAGAGAAGCCTCTCCTAAGTGTGCAAGTTTTCAAATTCAACTTCTTCATTGAGCAAGGCTATCATCACCATTACCGCAACTTTTCAAAGGTCTTCCTCCTCCTTGCCGCAACATAGAAGTGGTCTACATCTACAAGGGGGGCTTCAACTATTCCCATTGTGCAAGCAACCAACAGAAGTGCTTCAACTCCTTGCACAAAATTGTAAGCAAGCTTCAATGCCAAGAGTACTTCATCCATTGCGTAACATCCAAGCCAAGGCCGCAACTTGAAGAAGAAGCCAACATCAACTCTAGGCCGCAACTTGAAGGAGAGCTTCTTCCCCTTCTATATTGCCGCAACTCCAAGCAAGGGGATTCTTCATTGCGCAAGTACTTCAAAGGACACATCCTCATAGGCCGCAAGTTGCAAGAATCTCCCTCCATAGCCGCAACTTCAGATCATTATCCAGAGGCGACCGTGATGACTACATATTGTCAGATCACATCTGACCTGAGCTGATTGACAGAGACTGCAACACCGACACGAACTGAGCTTTCTAAACTCTTAATTACTCTATATTCATGTACTTGGTGTATAGATCTTTGTAGGTGAAGATTTATATTCATTCTTTTGGAGTCTTGTCTAGTTGGGACTAGACAAGAGGGTCATGACAAGTTGGTGCTTGTCAAAAGAGAGATTTTACTAGGATTATTAGTGTTTAGCACTTTGGCAGTGCAGTACGAGAACCTGGTGAGTGTAGAGTAGGTGCTCTAACTTCGCTTGTACCAGTAACATTATTAATATAGTATTTGCTTCTGGGGCTGGAGTAAGTCGTTGGGGCGACCGAACCAGGGTAAATCTGATGTGCACTTTGTGATTGCTTTATATTTACTTTGCATCTGATTATAACTGCAAGTGATTGCTTATGTGTTCACGATAATTTTTATTAGCCTATTCGCCTCCCTCAGGCTTAGATCCAGATCCAACATATAATGTTGCCATCCATTATACAATAAACAGTAATTATTAGCAATAAGATGTAAAACAACCAAATTACAATATAATGCATAGCAGAATATAAATAAATGCATATAATTATAAAATGAGTACTAACAATACAAACCAATTAAGATCAATCACAAATACATAGGGATTTATCTTGTTTCAATCCTCCACACATATTTCAGTCCCAAGACTCCCTTCTAGTGATTTCCACTATCTCCCTCTTACAAACAAGTAAGAGTAAAATTGTAAAACTTGACAAACAACTTTTGCCAATTGCATAATATAGTCTCAATACCTTGAGATTGAAACACTCGCAAAAACAGGAAAGCAACCTTTCCTCCTTCAATACCTAAGATAAAAAACTTTGAGAATTAGTACCGTGTCTCCTAAGGTCTTGAATTGCTATGCTTCTGGATCAAAAAAAGGTTAGGAGTGGTTTTCTATTCTAAAGCATAAAAACATAAAGAACAAAAAGAATTGGATAGAGTTTTGGCTTGTTCTTGGCACTAGATAGAAAGAGAATCATATTTTGCACAACACCAAGTGGTTTAAACATTTATGGGCTCAATCCAAATTTATATATTTGAAATATAACGCTTATAAATGATCAAAAATATGGATAATGAAACTAATTCAACAGATTAATCATATAATGACAGCCAGAAAACGGGGCTATTAGTCGACTAGCATGGACATTAGACGACAAATGGTTCAATCCAAAGAAGGACTTATGATATACATTACTCATTAAGAAGACTCATTAGTCGACTATGGTAAAACATCAAAGTTTTGGTAGGATATTGAGACCCACCCCAATGGTTTTTATGAAGTGCACAAGTGATATAAGGACTAATAATCTTATTCCAAGTGTGTATAGATGTATTCACTGATTGGAGCCATTGTGACACAAATCGAAGACTTAAAGCTACGATCAAGAACACTACAAATTGAAGCACATGATCATCTTGGATCATGAAGAAAATGAAGATCTGAGAACAAGAGGAGTTAGCTCAAGATCTATGAGCAAAATGAAGATCTAAAGAAATAAACCCTAGACAAAATCTCTACTATCCTGGGTGCTTCAGAGTGTTTTCTCACTACAGTATCGTTGACCGTGGACTGCCCGGTCAACGTGGTCAAGGGGCCGATTAGGGTCCCTTGGGTGCGTCGAGCGCGTGTAGACGTGACGTGAATTGGAGATGTAGTCGACGCAGAGCACGTCAGCTGGGCCGGGTCTGGATCCTCGGCCTCTGGGGGGCTGAGGGGAAGCCTCGGCCTGGTGTGAGGGGCTTAGCCTCGGACGGTCAGACGATGAGGGGAAGCCTCGGCGCCTTGGCTTGACGCGCGACCGACGCGGAGCTGAGGGGAAGCCTCGGCTCGGATGGGTGCGCTCGGCCTCGGTCGGTCGGACGACAAGGGGTAGCCTCGGTCGTCTCGCTTGATGCGCGGCCGGCGTGGAGCTGAGGGGAAGCCTCGGCTCGGATGGATGCGCTCGGCCTCGGTCTCTCCTGGCGTCGAGGGGTGGCCTCGATGCCTTGACTGATGCTTGATGGCATTCGCCTGGTGTCGAAGGGAAGCTTCGGCACTTGGATCTAACGTCTTCTTGAACAGACGAGAACACTCGTCAGGGAGGCCGGACCTTGGTTCCGGCCAAATCCCCTTCGATGCCTAAGTCAGATGACAGTCTGCAAGAGGAGGCTCAGCGGAGACGGTTCGACTCGAGAGAAGATCGGAACGACGTCCTCCGGCGCGAGCGGGGGGAAGGAGATGAAGTGGGGGAACTAGGTCGTTGATGGAGTACCTTAGGTTTTATTACCTGAGATGCGGTCTTTTGTTCAGTCGTCCTCCTAGTCCTTTTATAGGCCTCTTGCCATGACTGCCCGTCATCCACGTCCTTCGCCCGCCCCCAATCGCGCCCCCTCGATCCGCCCCCCCCCCCCACTCGCCAATCGCCCGCGTCGTGCCAGCACCTCCCCTTAATGGTCATAAAAGGGGCAGCGGATTTCGTGGGGGCGGTTATCCGTGGGTGAGTCGCACGCTTCCCGAGTCGGGCCGATTTGACGTTCGGGGGCCCTCTAGTGGGCCTTGTCGGGCGGGCCCGATCTCGTAGATGGGCTTCTGATCGGTAGTCGGGTTTCTGGGCTCGTGTCTTTCGGGCTTCGGCCAAATAGGCGTAACAATTGCCCCCATCGGTCGGGTCGATCGGCCTCGGCTGGTTCGGCTCGGCCGATGTGACTTCCACCGATTTCGACTGGCTCATCAGTCGAAGCTGATTCATTAATTGGGCGTCATCATGAGTCGGTCCGTTCAATACCTTTAAGACGCGGGTTCCGAAGCACCGTCGGTCCCCTAATGCTGCCACGTGTAACTGCGGGTTTATCCCCATCGTTCACGGGGTCGTCTTTGGTAGAGAAGCTGTGCGGGTTATGAGCCGCCATCCCGTCATCTTCTTCTTCGTGTTGATCTTGATCCTGCCTGAGCTCTGCCCCATGTCGTCTTCCTCTGCCACTGGTTCGGGTCAACCGGAGCGTGACGTCACTCCTAACCTGATGGGTAGTCCTTGTAACGACTGCTTTTCATGTATCTGGATTTATTATAATATAATATATGTTTTGGTGGGTTTTCTCCTCTTGTGTGGTTCGCGTCTCCGTAACTTTCGTTTTCGATCGATTCGTCGTATTTTCTCGTTTCTTCCTTAGGATCGTCGATTTCGAAGTACGTCGTTTGTGACGGGCTTCATAACGGTCATATCTAACTATTAGATCAAGCCTAGGAGTCTTAGGATTCGATCACGGGGCCTCGCGCTCCGTATCGGAACTTTTGGTGCTCATTAGCCGGTGTAAGAAGGGCCACCGACCGACTAGATGACGATCCAGTCGGTCGACAATCCTTCTTGGACCGACTAGTGAGCTTTCTAAATTTTCTCAGGAGTTACTGTTTATCGTTAGTCGGTCTAAGAACGTTGGTTGACTGACTAGGTTGCAAACTAGTCGGTCAGCAATGCTTCTTGAACCGACTAACTCATCATATTATTTTTGTATCAGTTACTGTTTACTCTTAGTCGGTCTAAGAACGTTCATCGACCGACTAGTTGCTAAACTAGTCGGTCAGTACTTGTTCATGGACCGACTAACTCTAAATCCTATTTTCGTTCAGGAGTTACTGTTTACACTTAGTCGGTCTGAGTTGGTCGACCGACCGACTAGTTGCCAAACTAGTCGGTCAGTGGTTGTTCTTTGACCGACTAGTCTGTGTTAAAACCCTAATTTCTGGGCAGCCGCCAGCCTAGCCTATAAATACCCAACCCAATCGTTTTCTTCTCCTCCCTCACGACCTAAAACCCTAATTTCTTCCCCCTTTGAGCCCCCATCTCCCTCAAACCCTATTTCCTTCATCCAAGCTCATCCTCCATCATCCAAACCCTCCATCCACTCATTCCACCTCTCATCTTCCCCAAATCTCCATCAAACCCCCAAAAATCCCCCAAAACCCTATCTCTCCAAGCTTCTCCAATCATTTTCAGATCTGAACCCTAGGTTCCCCGGAGCGTTTCTTCCGTCGCCGTAGTTGCTCGGCGTTATTCTTCCGTTCCCTACGCGGTAATACTCGATTCCTTTAATTTTAGCATAACCCATATTGACATTGTGAAACCCTAATAAAATGGATGGTGAGATGATTAGGGTTCTAATAAGAAACCTGTTTAGGATCATTGTGCTAATAATTGTTTTGCCATAGAAGTGAATCATTCCGTAGTTAGCTTGTGTGACGATCTTCATTGCTCGTCAATCCCGGTATCAGGCAAGTGAAACTTGCATCTCTTGATTTGGGCCATGTTTTAGGCCATTTACCTTGCTTTAGCGTAAAAGAGACTAGACGGTGAAAGGATAGCCGTTTAGACGCCATTGACCTAGCTTGACAACGAAGCTGGGTCCGTCACCCTCATCATGCTTGTATGTCACGTTTAATTTCCCTAAATGGTACGCGTATTAACTGTTCATGTCATCCATGCATCCTTAACTGTCATTGCATTTGGCCTGTCACGTTTAATTTAATTAACGGTACGCGAATTATCTGCTCATGTCATTGCATGCTTGAATACTCATCGTGATTGCGTAGCATCGCTACAAACTAGTGCTACTTGTTCCGGCTAGGTGCACCCCTACGCCATACTTGTTAAATCCACTTTCTGGCTCGTGTTCCAGAAGACGAGCTCAACACAGCCTGCGGGCAAAGGGCACTCGTTGAGTGATCCCTTGTACTTGATACTTGACTACAGCCTGCGGGCAATAGGGCATCCATGTGTGGGTGATCCCTTGTACTTGTACTTGACTATACTTGTCACACTTACCACTTGTACTTGTCCGTGTTCTACTTATAAAACTCGTTGTCCATGACATACTCGATACTGGCTACTTGTACCTTACTTGTCACTTCCATACTATACTTACCATGCCATACATCATACTATAACTGCTAGGTTGCTAGTTTACCTTTATTCCAGTTTCCTTGCACAAGTCTTTCGACTTGCTGACATGTGCCCCTTTTCTCTTTTGGGTGACACATGTTAGAGCCCGAGCCTGAGTTACTTGCGGAGGACGTGGTGTTCGCTGACGCTGAGTCAGGGCCAGCGTTGACCGAGGACTACATTGACACTGGGGATCAGTCTTAGTGTCGTCGCTCAGCTACTTTTGTTAGACTGCTTTGTTGTCGGTGCGTGGCACCTAGTTGATACTCTGTTATGTTTGTGTTATATTTTGTTGGCCTTGTTCTGGGCCTTGGACTCTTTTCTTTTAGCCTGGTGGCTTTTCTGTGATGTTGAATATTTTGTGGACGATCTTTGAGATTGGAAATTTATATCCGTCTCTTGCTATTATTATTGTTGTTCCGTTTGCGATTACAGGGACCTGCTTATACTAAATTGAAGCTTATCGGGTTTGGGGCTTCACAGCTCCTCTCCCGTGCGGACCTTCTCACGTCTCGCCTCCATTTTAGGGAAGCGGGTCGTGACAGGTTTTAGTGGTGGCCCATGCAGGTCCTCTGTAACTGCGATTATCAGGGATAACAGTAATGATATTAGATTGTCCAACGAATGAATTCGATATCCGAGTCATAAGCTATGAGTCTAATCTGTTTCGTTTTTCTGTGTCACTAGATGGCAGGAAGGCGATTCACCCGTGGTGGAGGTAGTGGTGCGCCCCCTCATGATGAGGAGCCTGAGCGGGAACCCACCAGCGGTGAGATGATGCGGATGATGATCCAGATGATGCAGGTGCAGCAGGGCGTGCTCCTGCACGTCCAGAATGCCCCACCTGCTCGAGCTGCCCGGGCTCTTCCGGATGTCCCTCGCTCCGAGCCGGGAGCAAAGCAATTTCGGGAGCTGGGTCCCGCATATTTTGATGGATCTGAGGGTCCTCTGGCTGCCAACGAGTGGATAAGGAACATTGAGGATAACTTGGCGATGGCGAAGATTAACCCGGCTGGATGGGTTGATCTGGCTAAGAGGCAGCTGAAGGACAACGCCAGGAATTGGTGGGATGCTGAAGAGAAGATGCTGGTAGAGCCGATCGCCTGGGCTACCTTCAAGTCCAGATTTGATGGAGAGTTCTTCCCGAAGGCTGCTAGGCAGGTGATGCTGCAGCGCTTTATAGATCTGAAGCAGGGAAGCTTGTCGATGGATCAGTACCACCAGGAGTTCACGAGGCTCAGTCGGTTTGCACCAAGGATGGTGCAGGATGCCGATGAGAAAGCTCAGCGTTTTCTTCAGGGTCTTGCCTTGGAGCTTCAGAGCTTTGTGACCTCTTCTGACCTGGAGACATATCAGAAGGTTATGATTGCTGCGAGGCGGCAAGAGTTGAATTTGAATCAGAGGAAGGGACTTGTTTCCGCAGCTGGGAAGAGGCCTATGGAGCAGGCCAGGGCGGTGGTTAGGCCTGGTTTCAAGCCTAATCATCCGGTGCAGTTCAAGAGGCCAGGAGGGCCTATTCTGAAGACTTGCCATTTCTGTGGCAAGACTGGACACCTAAGGGATCAGTGTAGGAGGTTTCTGGGATAGTGCATTGTCTGCGGAGATCCTGCCCACACCATCCGGGAGTGTCCGAAGTCGAGGCAGCCTTGGCGGGCTCCTATTGCAGCACAGCCGTTGCAGCAGCGAGCTCCTGTGCCCGTTGGACGTGGAGCGCCTCTTGTTCCACAGAGACAGGCTTTTCGGCAGGCAGTTCCGCCGAGAGGGCAGGCCTTTCTGATGACTGAGGAGGAGAGCATGGCCGTGGATGAGGTTATTACAGGTAATGCTCATTCTAGCTAATTATCTTCCTTAGTTAGTTTGATCTTTGATTATGTTGGTTGCTTGCTCGTGTTTGCTGCTAGACTAGGATTTGATTGTTAATTGCTTGTTAGGTGTGGTTTTGGTTTGCACATTTCCTGCACGAGTCCTCTTTGACTCTGGTGCGTCGATGTGCATTTTGGCCCGGAGCTTCGTGGAGAAGCATTCCTTGTCGACGTCCCCTCTTCCTAAGAGTTGGAATATCGTCACAGGGAACGGTGTGATCTCGGTGCATCGTGGGTGCAATTCTTGCCCGTTGGTGGTTTGTGGACGTGAGCTTTGTGCTGATTTCATTGTCCACGACATCATCAACTACGATGCGGTCCTTGGGATGGATTGGCTTGCGAGCTTCTATGCTACGATCGACTGTCGACGGAAGAAGGTGGTGTTCGAGATTCCCGGACATCCAGTGTTTGAGTTCAGTCGTGGTAGCAGTTCGCTTGGTCCTGTCAGATTTCAGGCCAGGCCGGCGGAGGCTGTGGCTATGCAGATGGAGTTGGAGTGGCCATCTGTGGTGCGAGATTTTGGCGACGTCTTCCCCGAGGAGATGTCTGGATTGCCGCCTGATCGAGCTTTGGAGTTTTCTATTGATCTTATCCCAGGTGCGCAGCCCATTTCGAAGGCACCATATCGTATGGCGCCAGCAGAGTTGGAGGAGTTGCGGAAGCAGTTGGATGAGCTTATGCAGAAGGGTTATATCAATCCTAGTGTGTCCCCGTGGGGAGCACCGGTGTTGTTGGTAAAGAAGAAGGATGGTTCGCGTCGCATGTGCGTGGACTATCGGGGATTGAATGCGGTAACCATTAAGAATAAATACCCGTTGCCTCGCATCGATGATATTTTTGATCAGCTTGGAGGTTCGAGGGTGTTTTCTAAATTGGATTTGAGGAGTGGTTACCATCAGTTGAAGGTGAAGAGGGATGATGTTCCGAAAACAGCGTTCAGGACGAAGTATGGACACTATGAGTTTGTGGTTATGCCCTTCGGCGTAACTAACGCGCCCGCAGTTTTCATGAATCTGATGAACCTGATTTTCTAAGACTTTTTGGATAAGTTTGTCGTTATCTTTATTGACGACATTCTGATATATTCGAATTCGGAGGAAGAGCATGCCTTGCACTTGAGGACGGTGTTGGAGATCTTGAGGAAGCATTGGTTGTATGCTAAGTTTTCGAAGTGCGAGTTTTGGCTGGATCGAGTTGCTTTTCTCGGTCATGTGGTGACTGGAGATGGGATTTCTGTGGATCCCGAGAAGATTCGGGCCATCAGGGAGTGTCCTGTTCCGTCGTCTGCGTCTGAGATTCGGAGTTTCCTCGGGCTTGCTGGTTATTATCGGCGATTTATCAAGGACTTTTCTCGTATTGCTGAGCCGATGACCAGGTTGACGCGGAAGGATGTTACTTTTGTTTGGTCGGGTGATTGTGAGAGTGCTTTTGGTACTCTGAAGGAGAGGTTGACGACTGCCCCTATTCTTGTCGTGCCTGATCGCAGCGGTGGATTTGAGATCTTTTGCGATGCTTCTGGCAAGGGTCTCGGTTGCGTGTTGCATCAGCACGGACACGTTGTGGCGTATGCGTCTCGTCAGCTTAAGGTCCATGAGAAGAATTACCTGACGCATGATTTGGAGTTGGCTGCCGTTGTGTTTGCTCTTAAGATTTGGAGGCACTTCTTGCTGAGTGAGAAAGTGAAGATTTTCACCGATCACAAAAGCTTGAAGTATATTTTCACTCAGAAGGAGCTCAACATGCGACAGCGTCGATGGTTGGAGCTTATGGCGGATTATGAGATTGATTTGCAGTATCACCTTGGCAAGGTGAATGTGGTTCCTGATGCTTTGAGTAGGCTTCCAGCGGTGATGATTTTGACCTCGCAGTGGAGATTGCAGCAGGATTTTTGCGAGTCTGGTGTGGAGATTGTTCTTCCTGGGGAGGCTTCTTCGTTGATGTACATGCAGGTACAGTCGACGATCGTGGATCGGATTAAGGCTGGCCAGCCTGAGGATCCGAAGCTGGTGAGGATTCGGGAGATGGTGGAAGCCGGTCTGCGGACTGACTTTTTGATTCATGAGGATGGCTCGCTGAGGTTTGGAGCCAGGTTGTGTGTGCCAGCTGGGGATATCAGAGAGGAGCTAATGGTGGAGGCACACAGTTCGCCGTATTCTGTGCATCCTGGTGGCACCAAGATGTACCAGGATCTTCGTCTGAATTATTGGTGGCATGGTATGAAGAGGAGCGTGGCTCGGAGTGTAGCCAAGTGCTTGGTTTGCCAGTAAGTGAAGGCGGAGCATCAGCGTACGGCCGGGTTGCTACAACCGCTTCCGATTCCGGAGTGGAAGTGGCAGCACATCACTATGGACTTCGTGACTGGACTACCTCGGAGTCCGAAGCAGAATGACGCGATTTGGGTGATCGTAGATCGATTGACCAAATCTGCGCACTTTATTCCGTTCCGAGTGGGACAGTCCACTGAGGCGCTAGCAAGGAGATATATGGAGGTAAAATTCTTTTACTCTCCGTTTTATTTCCTTTTTCCTAGTTTGGATAGTGATGTTACGTGAATCGTGCAGGAAGTGGTGCGACTTCATGGAGTCCCCGTGAGTATCGTGTCTGACAGAGACACGAGGTTCACATCTCAGTTCTGGCAGAGTTTGCAGAAGAGCTTGGGTACGCGTCTGAGTTTCAGCACGGCGTACCATCCGCAGACGGATGGCCAGTCCGAGAGGACGATTCAGATTTTGGAAGACATGCTGAGGGCGTGCATGTTGGATTTCAAGGGTTCGTGGGAGGACCATCTACATCTGGTAGAGTTTTCCTACAACAACAGCTTCCAGGCGAGTATTGGCATGGCGCCTTTCGCCGCTCTTTATGGGAGGAAATGTCGATCGCCATTGAGTTGGGATGACGTTGGAGATCGGGAGTTGTTGGGACCTGAGATGATCGTGGAGGCCGTGGATATTGTGAGGAATATTCGGGAGAGGTTGAGAATTGCTCAGGACCGTTTTAAGCATTGGGCGGATGCTAAACGTCGTCCTTTGGAGTTTCAGCCGGGCGACCATGTGTTTTTGAAGATTTCCCCGAATCGTGGTGTGATTCGTTTTGGGAAGCGTGGGAAGTTGAGCCCGCGATACATTGGACCATTTGACGTTTTGGAGAGGGTTGGCGAGGTAGCTTATCGCTTGGCCTTGCCGCCATCTTTGGAAGGGGTTCACAATGTTTTCCATGTGTCGCAGCTTCGTCGATACATTAGCGATCCATCTCATGCCGTGGATTTCTCGGAGATCGCCGTTCGCTCAGATTTGACGTATGACCAGCATCCAGTGCAGATTCTGGACAGGCGTCAGAAGTCACTTCGAAACAAGGTCGTCGATCTTGTTAGAGTGATGTGGCGGCACGGTTCGCCGGGAGAGTCTACTTGGGAGAGAGAAGATGAGATGCGAGAGCGCTACCCACTTTTGTTTCCGGACTCGTGAGTATTTGGGAATTCCGAGGACGGAATTTTTCTTAAGTTGGGGAGGATGTAACGACTGCTTTTCATGTATCTGGATTTATTATAATATAATATATGTTTTGGTGGATTTTCTCCTCTTGTGTGGTTCGCGTCTCCGTAACTTTCGTTTTCGATCGATTCGTCGTATTTTCTCGTTTCTTCCTTAGGATCGTCGATTTCGAAGTACGTCGTTTGTGACGGGCTTCATAACGGTCATATCTAACTATTAGATCAAGCCTAGGAGTCTTAGGATTCGATCACGGGGCCTCGCGCTCCGTATCGGAACTTTTGGTGCTCATTAGCCGGTGTAAGAAGGGCCACCGACCGACTAGATGACGATCCAGTCAGTCGACAATCCTTCTTGGACCGACTAGTGAGCTTTCTAAATTTTCTCAGGAGTTACTGTTTATCGGTAGTCAGACTAAGAACGTTGGTTGACTGACTAGGTTGCAAACTAGTCGGTCAGCAATGCTTCTTGAACCGACTAACTCATCATATTATTTTTGTATCAGTTACTGTTTACTCTTAGTCGGTCTAAGAACGTTCATCGACCGACTAGTTGCTAAACTAGTCGGTCAGTACTTGTTCATGGACCGACTAACTCTAAATCCTATTTTCGTTCAGGAGTTACTGTTTACACTTAGTCGGTCTGAGTTGGTCGACCGACCGACTAGTTGCCAAACTAGTCGGTCAGTGGTTGTTCTTTGACCGACTAGTCTGTGTTAAAACCCTAATTTCTGGGCAGCCGCCAGCCTAGCCTATAAATACCCAACCCAATCGTTTTCTTCTCCTCCCTCACGACCTAAAACCCTAATTTCTTCCCCCTTTGAGCCCCCATCTCCCTCAAACCCTATTTCCTTCATCCAAGCTCATCCTCCATCATCCAAACCCTCCATCCACTCATTCCACCTCTCATCTTCCCCAAATCTCCATCAAACCCCCAAAAATCCCCCAAAACCCTATCTCTCCAAGCTTCTCCAATCATTTTCAGATCTGAACCCTAGGTTCCCCGGAGCGTTTCTTCCGTCGCCGTAGTTGCTCGGCGTTATTCTTCCGTTCCCTACGCGGTAATACTCGATTCCTTTAATTTTAGCATAACCCACATTGACATTGTGAAACCCTAATAAAATGGATGGTTAGATGATTAGGGTTCTAATAAGAAACCTGTTTAGGATCATTGTGCTAATAATTGTTTTGCCATAACAGTGAATCATTCCGTAGTTAGCTTGTGCGACGATCTTCATTGCTCGTCAATCCCGGTATCAGGCAAGTGAAACTTGCATCTCTTGATTTGGGCCATGTTTTAGGCCATTTACCTTGCTTTAGCGTAAAAGAGACTAGACGGTGAAAGGATAGCCGTTTAGACACCATTGACCTAGCTTGACAACGAAGCTGGGTCCGTCACCCTCATCATGCTTGTATGTCACGTTTAATTTCCCTAAATGGTACGCGTATTAACTGTTCATGTCATCCATGCATCCTTAACTGTCATTGCATTTGGCCTGTCACGTTTAATTTAATTAACGGTACGCGAATTATCTGCTCATGTCATTGCATGCTTGAATACTCATCGTGATTGCGTAGCATCGCTACAAACTAGTGCTACTTGTTCCGGCTAGGTGCACCCCTACGCCATACTTGTTAAATCCACTTTCTGGCTCGTGTTCCAGAAGACGAGCTCAACACAGCCTGCGGGCAAAGGGCACTCGTTGAGTGATCCCTTGTACTTGATACTTGACTACAGCCTGCGGGCAATAGGGCATCCATGTGTGGGTGATCCCTTGTACTTGTACTTGACTATACTTGTCACACTTACCACTTGTACTTGTCCGTGTTCTACTTGTAAAACTCGTTGTCCATGACATACTCGATACTGGCTACTTGTACCTTACTTGTCACTTCCATACTATACTTACCATGCCATACATCATACTATAACTGCTAGGTTGCTAGTTTACCTTTATTCTAGTTTCCTTGCACAAGTCTTTCGACTTGCTGACATGTGCCCCTTTTCTCTTTTGGGTGACACATGTTAGAGCCCGAGCCTGAGTTACTTGCGGAGGACGTGGTGTTCGCTGACGCTGAGTCAGGGCCAGCGTTGACCGAGGACTACATTGACACTGGGGATCAGTCTTAGTGTCGTCGCTCAGCTACTTTTGTTAGACTGCTTTGTTGTCGGTGCGTGGCACCTAGTTGATACTCTGTTATGTTTGTGTTATATTTTGTTGGCCTTGTTCTGGGCCTTGGACTCTTTTCTTTTAGCCTGGTGGCTTTTCTGTGATGTTGAATATTTTGTGGACGATCTCTGAGATTGGAAATTTATATCCGTCTCTTGCTATTATTATTGTTGTTCCGTTTGCGATTACAGGGACCTGCTTATACTAAATTGAAGCTTATCGGGTTTGGGGCTTCACAGCTCCTCTCCCGTGCGGACCTTCTCACGTCTCGCCTCCATTTTAGGGAAGCGGGTCATGACAGTCCTCCTTCGACGATTCGTCGGCATGGGGGCGAGCTTTCAGGGGTGCCTCCAGAGGTCTTAGCGTGGCCTTCGTCGGTCTGTGCCACCACCATCGAGGGTATGCGCTCCGCCTACCTGCTTCCACCTTATTCGGCTCGTGCTCCTGGGTCCGACGAGCGGATCTGCCTTCCCAGTCCCAACGAGGTTGGAGTGTACGAGAAGTGCTTCCGCTACGGGCTCCGTTTCCCACTCCACCCCTTTATCATCCAGTTCCTTCAAGCCTACAATGTGGGCTTGTGCCAATTCTGCCCCAATGCCATCGGGCTCCTCGTCGGGTTTGTCGTCATCTGCATGCGGAAGGGAGTGGTGCCCTCCCTCCGCCTCTTTGCCCAGTTCTATCACATGAGTCATCACCAGTCGGGGGCGTGGATTTACATCAGCGCCCGTCCGAAGAAGAGCCTTGTGTTGGGGTTGCCGAGCTCCCTGAAGCGTTGGAAGGGGGAGTACGTATTTGTCGTTTTCCCGTCGAGTGTACCTTTCCCGATTCGTTGGGAAGCAGCCGACGCGGTCATCCTTGATCTGGGTGACCCAACTGCCGCCGAGCTGCAGACGGCGAAGGCCCTGCTGGCAATTCCTTCGAGGGATCGGATGATCGACGTCCTCTTCAGCAGCTATAACTTGCGTAAGACTGTGTGGCCCTTGGGTAAGTTCTCCGAACGTTATCCATTCAGGGTTGCTCGGGCTCTTCTCGGCCCCTTACTTCTTCTTTGGGTGCATGTGGATTCCCTCTCGATTCTTCTCCCGCTAGCCCTCACGTGCTGGGCCCGGATCCGGGCCCGCGTAAGAGGGATCAAGTGTTGGAGGTCCGGAAGAAGCAGCGGATCGTGACCTCTACTGTTGGTTCCAAAAGGAAGATGGGGCCATCTCCCTCCACCCCCTTGTTGGAGTCTTCCAAGAGGGTCCGCGGGGAGGCCGAGGAAGTTAACGTCTCGACATCTGCTGATCAGCACCGGCCTGCCCCTGTTGAGATTTCCTGGCCGTGGGTCAGCCCCTCGCCTCTCTCAAACGGTTCTCTCCCTGATGCCTACGATCGGTATCTAGGCGCGTTTCGCTCCGAACCAGGCGAGTTTCCTTCGTCAGGGGAAGGCCTTCTTCGTCCACGATTCCTGGTGGGGGAGAAGGAGTCGGTGTTTTTGAGCTGCGGAACTGCCGCACGAGTGGCCGAGAATAGTTGCCTCCCTCCTGATCAGGCCGCGCTGGATGGAGTCAGAGGCGACTGCTTGGCCACCTTCGTGATTCAGGCTGGCCAACAGGTGGAGTGTCTCTGCTTGCTCTCCCTCTAGCTGCTTTCGTCGTCTTACCTTTGTCGCCTTGGTGCAGTTGTCCTCGGTGGGACTTTCGATGAGGTGCCAGTTTGCGGCGCTCCCTAAGGCCAAGTCCGACGCCGGGCGAGATCCTGATGTCCGCGGTGATGGGGGGAGGCAAGTCAGTTGGATGAGGCGCGAGTCAAGTCCTTGGAGACCCGCATAACTGAGCTGTCCTCTGCCCTTGAAGAGTCGGACCGTGAGAGAGCCTTGGCTTTGGTTGCAAAGTCAAAGGCCGAGGAGCGGGTCGTCGTGCTTTTGGGAGACGCTGACACACCTGGGGGAGCTGACGAGATCCACGTCTTCGTCACTGCCCCCGAGGTCCTGGAGCTCTTCGGTCGTCTGGAGGCGGCGGAGGAACGTGAGAGGGCTCTCCCTGCTCGACTCGGCGAGAGATCCCGGGAGATTGAGGTGGAGAGGGCGGAGCTCCAACGCCAGATCGAGACCTTGAAGGCTCGGGTGCGTGAGCTTGAGGAGGTTGATCCGTCCCAGATCGCCCAAGACGCTGTGGAGGAGTATGCCACCTCCTTTGTTAAGTCAGCCGTGGCTGAGGCGTTCGAGAAGGGTTTCGCCTGTTGCCAATCCGAGATCCAGAAGAAGTTCCCGCTCTCGGGAGTTAATTTCGAGGATCTCCAGGCGCACTCTGACGGCGTAACGGAGCGTGGGGGCGACCCAAGTGAACAGCCAGCATATGGCTCCACAGGTGCCCCTGGAGATGTTTGAGGGAGGGGAATGCCCCTCGGCCTCTTCGTACGTCTCTTTGTATATCCTTTCGTTAGGCGCGCGCTTAGCAGGCGTCCCATCGGGCGAGGCTTCCCTTGTCCCGAGTGGGATTCTTGTGAACACATTTATTTGGAAAGGAACAAACTTAAGTAAATGGAGTACCGTAGGAAACAATACATTTATTGAAAGTACTTGTGTAAGTGTTCCGTGTTCCAGGCGTGAGTGAGGATCCTCCCCTCCATATTGGCTAGACGGTAGGTTGCGGGTCCGAGGACCTCGATGACTTTGTAGGGTCCCTCCCATTTAGCCGCGAGCTTCCCTTTGCGAGCAATATCCGGGTTGAAGCTTGCTTTCCTGAGGACCAGGTCCCCAAGGTGGAAACTCCTTCCCTTGACCCGAGAATTGTAGTATCGGGCCACCTTCTGCTTCTGGCGGATAATGGTGGCTAGGGCTTGCTCCCGCCGCTCGCCGAGGAGCTCCAGACCGAGCTCCAGGCCTTGCGAATTCCTGTCTTCGTCGAAGCACTTGAGGCAGAGAGACTCTTCACCTAGTTCGACCGGTACCACTGCCTCAGCTCCGTAGGCAAGCATGAACGTGGTTTCGCTGGTGGCCTCCTTGTGGGTCGTCTGGTATGACCAGAGTATCCCGGGGAGCTCTTCCGGAAAGTTTCCTTCGGAGTCCTTCACTTTCTTTCGGATAGGCTCTATGATGCATTTGTTGGCTGCTTCCGCCATCCCGTTGGTCTGGGGGTGCGCTACAGAGGCAAAGATGAGCTTGATCCCCCATTCCGCGCAAAAGTCTTTGAACCCCGTGGAGTCGAACTATTTCCCGTTGTCTGTGAAGATGGCCCGTGGTACTCCGAATCTGGAGATGATGGAGTTCCATACGAAGCTTTTCGCTTTCTTCCACGTGATGGTGGCCAATGGTTCAGCCTCGATCCACTTGGTAAAGTAGTCTACCGCCACAATCAGATACTTCCGCTGCCCCCGACCCCGCTTAAATGGTCCGAGGATGTCGAGCCCCCATTTCGCAAAGGGGATGGGGCTCACGATAGGGATGAGCTCCGACGGGGGAGTTGAGGTGTGGTTGGCAAACCTCTGACATTCTTGGCACTTTTGGACGTAGTCCGTTACGTCTTGGACTAGGGTCGGCCAGTAATATCCCTGCCTCAAGATCTTCTGTAAGACCATCTTGCCCCCGTGGTGATTTCCGCAGATCCCTTCGTGAACCTCCCGCATGACGTAGTCGGTTTCATGCGGTCCGATGCATTTCAGGTATGGGAGAACATCCGCCTTCATCCAGCGTCTTCGGTAGAGCGTCCCCTCATGGATCACGTATCGGAGCGCTTTCTATTCCAGGGTCCGACGCTCGTCCCAATCCGTCGGCACCTCCCCATGAGTGAGGTACCGTATGATCGGGTCCATCCAGGTGGGACCTTGGTCGATCGCTATCGCCTCCCGCTCTTCCGTGCTGGGGGACTGCAGGGTCTCCACGTAAATGGTGCGGCCCAGCTCCTTGGTCGAGGACAAGGCTAGCTTCGACAGCGCGTCTGCCCGCGCATTCTCCGACCGTGGGAGATCTAAGACTTCCGCGCTCTTGAACTTGGACAGCGCCGCTTTGGTGACGGCGAGATACCTCTGCATTGCTTCCTCCCGTGCCTCGTAACTTCCCAGAAGCTAGTTGACAATGAGCTTCGAGTCGCTGAGGAGGCGCACGGACTTGGCCCCGAGCTCCTGGGCCAGCCTCAGGCTGTTGATTACCGCTTCGTACTCCGCCACGTTGTTGGTGGCCGGGAACTCGAACCGCAACGCGTATTCCATGATGTTCCCTTCTGGAGATCGGATCGCGATCCCAGCCCCGCCTCCTGACTGTGTTGTCGATCCATCCACATGGACTATCCATGCTTCTGGGACTCCTGACTGGACAGGGTGGAGGTGGTCAGCCGAAAGAAAAGATAAGGGCTGGGTGATTACCGTTGCTGGGCCTTCTCCCTCCGGGGGATGTCCTCCTTCCGTAGTGCATTCAGCGATGAAGTCGGCCAAGGCCTGCCCCTTGATGGCAGTGCGTGTCTTGAATCGGAGGTCGAACTCGCTCAATTCCACCCCCCCCGTTCAGCATCCTTCCCATTCGATCGAATCTCTTGAGATTCTGCTCCAATTGCGAGTCGGTCAAGACAAATATGGTGTGGGCTTAGAAGTAGGGCCTGAGCCTTCACGTTGAGAGAACGAGGGCGTATGCCAGTTTCTCCATGGGCGAGTATCGCACCTCCGCTCCCTTCAAGACCCGGCTCGTGTAATACACCGGCCATTGCACCCCACCGTCTTCCCTGATTAGTACCGAGCTCACCGCTTCTTCCGCGCGTGCCAGGTAAAGGCTTAGCGATTCCCCTTCTCGTGGCTTGGACAGGAGAGGCGGGCTGCGAAGGTACTCCTTGAGATCCGCGAATGCCCTGGAGCAGTCTTCGTCCCATGGTATCACCTTCCTGTTGTCTGACAGTTCTGCGATCGCTTTCCTCAGAACTTTGAAGAAGGGGAGCGATCTCTCCGCCGATCTGGATAGGAATCGCCCCAAGGCTGCGATGCGCCCATTCAGCCTTTGCAGATCTTTGATCGTCGTTGGCTCCCGCATATTGATCAATGCCTCGATCTTGTCAGGGTTAGCTTCAATGCCACAGTTAGTTATCATAAATCCCAAGAATTTGTCGGATCTTACCCCGAACGTGCACTTCGTGGGGTTGAGTCGGATGTTGTGTCGCCGCAACCGCTCGAAAGTTTCACGGAGGTCGGCGACATGGTCCTCCGGCTTTCTCGACTTGACAAGCATGTCGTCGACGTAGACCTCCAGGTTCCTCCCGATCTGGGAGTAAAAACCCTTGTTGACCATTCTCTGGTAGGTGGCCCCTGCATTTTTCAAGCCGAAGGGTATCTTCTTGTAGCAGTAGGTTCCCCGGTCCGTCGTGAAGGCTGTCATCTCTTCGTCCCGAGGATCCATCTGAACCTGATTGTACCCTGAGTAGGTGTCCATGAAGCTAAGCATCTCGTACCCCGAGGCATTGTCCATAAGGTGGTCTATGCGCGGCAGGGGGTAGCTGTCCTTGGGACAGGCTTTGTTGAGGTCACTGAAGTCCACGCACATTCGCCACTTTCCGTTGGGTTTTTTGACCATCACCACGTTCGATAGCCACTCCGGGTACCAGACCTCTCGTATGAAGCCTGCGTCGAGAAGACGCCCTACCTCCTCGGAGGCCGCCTTCATCTTTTCGCCACACAGGTTTCGCTTCTTCTGCCTGACTGGCTTGAAGTTGGGGTCGGCGTTGATCTGGTGGACGATCACCTGGGGATCTACGCGGGGCATGTCCTCCGGTGACCAAGCAAAGACGTCATGGTTCGCCTCCAGGCACTCGACCAGTTGGCTCCTCAGGTCGTGGCTTACTCCTCTCCTGATTGAGACGAACCTGCCCTCGATGTTCGTGACCGGGATCTGCTCTTGTTCCTCTGCGGGGGCGGGTCTCGGCCCGCTCCTTAAGTCAAGCGCAGCCATCTGGTCGACTAGACGATCCTCGGGCCCTTCCTCCTGTTGGTAGCAGGTATTCGGTCTCCCCGCGTCGCCTTCGACCTGCCCCATCCCCCTTGGCGTTCGGAACTTGATAGTCTGATGAAGGGTCGAGACTACTGCGCCGATGGCGTTGAGAAGGGGTCGGCCGATGATTCCGTTGTACGCCGACCCGATCCCCAATACGACAAATTCTACCGCCAGGGTCACCGAGTCTGGTGGGCCTCCGAGTGTTACTGGGAGGTGGATCGTGCCGACGATGGGGGTGTAATGACCCGTGAACCCTACCACGGGACCCGAGCGAGGTTCCAAGTCTTCCTTCCGCAGCCCCATCTTCTCCAGGGTTGACATGAAGAGGACGTCGCATGAGCTGCCGGTGTCGATGAGCAGCCGATGTACCATTGATGTGTCGATGATCACCGACACCACCAAAGCTGCGTCTGACCTGCGAGCTGCTCCTGTCGTGCCCGTCCTCCCGACCGATAGGGTCAGCGAGGGTTTCTCAGTCTTCTCCTCATGGTCCTCCTCGCGCTGGGCCCGGGCCCTTTCTTGCCAACCATGGCGGGCCCTGTCGCCTCACGCCTGAGCCTTGCCCTCCCTTCGCCGTGATGGGTGAAGCCGTGTCATTGCAGGTGTGGTTTGTTTTTCATGGGATAGTTCGTTCCCACAGACGGCGCCAGATGTTTCAGAGTGTTTTCTCACTACAGTATCGTTGACCGTGGACTGCCCGGTCAACGTGGTCAAGGGGCCGATTAGGGTCCCTTGGGTGCATCGAGCACGTGTAGACGCGACGCAAATCAGAGATGTAGTCGACGCAGAGCACGTCAGCTGGGCCGGGTCTGGATCCTCGGCCTCTGGGGGGCTGAGGGGAAGCCTCGGCCCGGTGTGAGGGGCTCGGCCTCGGACGGTCGGACGACAAGGGGAGGCCTCGGCGCCTTGGCCTGACGCGCGACCGACGCGGAGCTGAGGGGAATCCTCGGCTTGGATGGGTGATCTTGGCCTCGGTCGGTCGGACGACGAGGGGTAGCCTCGGTCGTCTCGCTTGATGCACGGCCGGCGTGGAGCTGAGGGGAAGCCTAGGCTCGGATGGATGTGCTCGGCCTCGGTCTCTCCTGGCGTCGAGGGGTGGCCTCGATGCCTTGACTGATGCTTGATGGCGTTCGCCTGGTGTCGAAGGGAAGCTTCGGCACTTGGATCTAACGTCTTCTTGAACAGACGAGAACACTCGTCAGGGAGGCCGGACCTTGGTTCCGGCCAAATCCCCTCCGATGCCTAAGTCAGATGACAGTCTGAAAGAGGAGGCTCGGCGGGGACGGTTTGACTCGAGAGAAGATCGAAACGACGTCCTCCGACGCGAGCGGGGGGAAGGAGATGAAGTGGGGGAACTAGGTCGTTGATGGAGTACCTTAGGTTTTGTTACCTGAGATGCGGTCTTTTGTTCAGTCGTCCTCCTAGTCCTTTTATAGGCCTCTTGCCATGACTGCCCGTCATCCACGTCCTTCGCCCGCCCCCAATCGCGCCCCCTCGATCCCCCCCACTCGCCACTCGCCCGCGTCGTGCCAGCACCTCCCCTTAATGGTCATAAAAGGGGTGGCGGATTTCGTGGGGGCGGTTATCCGTGGGTGAGTCACACGCTTCCTGAGTCGGGCCGATTTGACGTTCGGGGGCCCTCTAGTGGGCCTTGTCGGGCGGGCCCGATCTCGTAGATGGGCTTCTGATCGGTAGTCGGGTTTCTGGGCTCGTGTCTTTCGGGCTTCGGCCAAATAGACGTAACACTGGGGTTGGTTCCGACCAACCCCTAAAGATAGATCTATCAAACTATTGCAATTATAAACACATGTAAATTAAACTACATACCCGAAACTTCGTTTCCGCAGAAAACGAAGCGTCGTTTTCAGCAACCATTCTTTGACTCCGAAGCGATGTCCCAAGCCACTTCTCCCGAGCCGAACCGTGTCCCAAGCCGAACCGTGTCCTGAGGCAAGCAACACCCTTATCACCAAGCCAACCACGCGCTCCAGAAAGTTTCACCTTCAGTGGATCCTCCGTCAAGAATTTGTATCTGATCCGAACTCCTTCGTAGCTTTTCTAGAGCCTGAGCAGGAGCAAGGAAGAATTAGGGAGAGAGAGGGATTATTAATTTAGCTTAGATCCGAGCTTGCTCACGTTTAATGGAGCTACTCGGATCTGGAGCTTGGTGCAAGTTTCAAGGAGGGGAGTTGGCCCCTATTTATATAGGCGGCTACCCCCTCCTCTCTTCTCAATTTCCGATGTGGGACTAAGGATTTTGGAGAGAAATTCAATTTCAAGTTTGCCTTCCACCAAGGCCAAACTTTGACGAATTTTCCCTCCCTCACCATTGAGCTTCACAAGTGATACCATACATCAAATCGTAGAGCACTGAACGGTGATCACATAGAAACAAACGGCGACCCATTCCGACTTTATTGGACCCATCAAACAATTTCTCAAACATAGCCCAAACCTGCTTTTTGCGGAAAAATCCAGCCGCCATCAACAATTAACTAGGGTTCAGAACCCCAGATGTGGGGCCCACCTTGTGGGGCCCACCATGTGGGCCCCACTGCCCTGGTGTTCCCAGCTGGGCAGGCCCTAGTAAGCTTAAGTGTCCAGCACCCAGGTCCAACACCTGGGCATGGGCGCCCCAGGCGGGCTTGGGCACCCTAGGCCCAGCGCCTGGACATGGGCGCCCAGGCCTGGACGCTCTAGCCCAGCTCGGACTGGGTTGGCCCATGCCCAGTTTGGGCATGGGTAAGACCCTTTTATCTACTTTTTTGGTTTTCTTGGCTCAATTTGAGTCTGATTTTGACGTTGTTTGAACATGAATTTTCACCGGGACGTTCCCGACATCCACGTAATTATTTTCTATGCGTTTATTATATTAATAGGCTTGCAAACATTTTGCAACCTATTAAAAAACTTTTGCATCAAATGCAATTAATCACATATCTTTAATATTCTAGAGTTTGTATCGCAAATCTTTTGTGACACAAATAATCCCCTAACATATGATGTATTATCTTACATCGCAAACTCTTTTTGACTTAATAAATTCACATACATCACATGTATTATCTGCCTTAATTCTACCTATTACCTGACGAAGGTCTCACTCTATGTGAGACCCTACAGCCTGACCCTACTACAGGTGGGGCTCGAAACCCCAACCGGCAGTGACCACGAGCAGCAGATGTCGTCCCTGTTTTGGTATCATAATTATATGGTTAACTCATCAACATAAATATTGTCAGGACTACCCTGACTGTGTCTATGATGAATATCGTGTAGGATCCTGTCAAAACAAGGACGTTAGGATCGAATAATAAAGTCAAGACTTACGCTTGCGTATGCGGCACCGTAATCTCGGAACTTCGCCCTCGGATTCGCCACAACGGTCGATACTTCGTCAAGGAGGATCGAAGCAGAGTTTCACCGCCTAAATCTCTAACTAGAAGAGGATTTTAATGGAAGGGAGAAGAAGAACATAAGATGCCTTATGCAAACTTATGGCATGGAAAGTGTGGAATGAATGCCTTACCCTTGGGTCCTATTTATAGGCTTTAGGGGTGGTTATTGTAGGAAATAACCAATTATAAGCTTATTAGCCTATATTAGCACATTCATTTATCCTCTTCTTCATTCACTTATCAAGTGCCTTTATGCACTTATAAAGTGACTTTTTCCACTTATCAAGTGGCTTTTTCCACTTATCGAGTGGTCCTTTTCACATGAGAAAAGGTTTTCTTCGTGCACGCTTTCGTCCACGCGACATCTGAGGTCCGTATACCCTCATATATCCGCTCATGGGTGTATTCATGTCGTCCATATCCAACATCTCCCACTCACACTTGAGGGGATTGTAAGGAAACATCTTTTCCTTTATCTCTTCTGTTTGGCATACCGAGAAATAGGCTGTGTGACCGTCATGCGCATAGAGTCCGCTGTTGTGCACTTGGTAGAGATACACAACACTCCTCAAGGTGCAAAGTTGAGTAGATCAACGCATGCTTTACCCCAGATTATTTCTTCACATTTCTTATACTTTATATTCAACAATTGAATCCCATCTGGATTACAATTGGCTGGCCAGCTTTGAATCTCTAAAGTCCAAATGTGAATATGAAATTAATCTTCCTCTTCTTGCGATCCTTTTGATCTTGACTTGACTTGCTTTTCTAACATGCCCCGCCGGACTGAATTAACCATAGTCCATAAGCAACATGCTAAGATAGCAATCACCAGTCAAATCTTAAGGAACCAATTAGAGTCCATAAGGGTAACGAGTTAAGACCCATGTGGTCTTTGGGTCTCACATAATAGTAAACACAATTACTATTCTAACCCAATGGTCAAAATGCATACGTAGTATGAATACGTATTACAACATCACTCCTTTCCCAGGGAGCGTATGTCTTAATGATGTTGTGAGGATGATAACCAGACACCACAATGTCTGACTGTGAGTCCCTTTTACTACTCAAATAATCTTCTGGACTCACATCCCGCATAAGACAGCTAGGATTTCAAAATCCTCTTAGATCTTTTGAAAGCATCCATATGATGCAAATCTTTCATACGACCATTTTGTTTAAGTCATGACTCTAAATCGTCCGTCTGACGATTTTGACTTTAAACAGGTCTCATCTTTATTTTACCCGTCTGATAAAATAAAGGCGGTTGCTCATGTGAGAGAGCCAACCTTAATCTGTCCGACATACTAAAATTCAGCTGAGATTTCAAAAATGTACACAAACATTTCTTAAAGAATTCATATGCAATGTTGAAAAAGAACTTATTCTTTTATTAAATTTGATCACTTACAGACATTGGAAACTACATTGGTACAACTCAGCTCTTACGCAATCCTTGAGATGATAAGTATTTGTAAAACAAATCTCTGGGGATCGCCTTCATAAGCGGATCCGCTATCATCTCATGCGTAGATATGTACCTTATGTCTACCTTCTTGGTCTTGTCATAGTCTTTTGCAAATTTGTAGCGGATATCTATGTGTTTGGTCTTACAATGGAATTTTGGATCTTTGGCATAGGCTATAGATGATTGACTGTCGCTGTGTATTGGTACAGCACCTGAGTCATTTGCATCAATAAGCCTGTCTAAGAACTTCCTAAGCCAAACAGCCTCTTGGACTGTCATGCTAAATGCTACAAACTCGGCTTCCATAGTTGAAAGTGCGATGCAGGATTGTTTCTTGCTACTCCAGGATATTGCACCGGATCCGAGTAGAAAAACATATCCTGAGGTCGATCGTCGTTCATCGAGATCACCCGCCCAATCAGAATCGGTGTAGCCTTCGAGCCTCAAGGCATCTCCTTGATAGCATAAAGCATAGTCTGTAGTTCCATTGAGATACCGCATTATCCTCTTAACCTCTTTCCAGTGTACTTGCCCTGGGTTGGATTGGTAACGACTTACCATTCCAACGATAAAACAGATGTCCGGTCTTGTACACATCATAGCGTACATAAGACTACCAACTACACTGGAATATGGAACTTTTTCCATAATTTCCTTTTCCTTTTGGTTCTTTGGACATGATTTCAGACATAAGTTGTCGCACTTGCTTATAGGAGTATCAATGGACTTGCAGTCCTGCATATTAAAACGTTCTAAAACCTTCTTTATATAAGTCTCCTGTGAAAGAGAAAGAAGTTTCTTCGAATGATTCCTTGAAATCTTAACTCCAAGGATATATGCGGCTTCTCCCATGTCTTTCATCTCAAAAACTGATGAAAGCCCAGCCTTGATATCCATCACAAAATCCTTGTCATTTCCGGCTATTAAAATGTCATCTACATATAGAGACATAATAACGAACTTGCTCTTAATCCTCTTGATATATACGCAGTTATCTTCATCAAGCATGGAAAAACCATTTGATAAGACAACTTCTTGAAAACGTATATACCATTGCCTCGAGGATTGTTTAAGACCATATATGGATTTACGAAGTTTACAAACCTTATGTTCGTTTCCTTCTTTTACAAACCCTGTTGGTTGTTCCATATAGATCTCCTCGTCCAATTCTCCATTGAGAAAGGCAGTCTTTACATCCATCTGATGTAATTCGAGGTCTAAGCAAGCTACCATTGTCAGAATCAGGCGAATCGAGGTAAAACGGACAACAGGTGAGAAGGTCTCTTCGTAGTCTATCTCATCCTGTTGCGTAAAACCTTTCGCGACAAGGCGAGCTTTATATTTGTCAATAGAGCCATCAGCCTTATGCTTGATCTTGAGAACCCATTTGTTCCCAATAGCTCTACGTCCTTTGGGTAAGTCAACTAAGTCCCAGACTTGGTTAACTTTCATGGATTCCAACTCTTCCTTCATCGCTTCCATCCATTTGTCTTTCGCATGGCATGATACGGCCTGTTTGAAAGTAGCAGGCTCGTCATCATCTTGTAGTAAAGTCATAAAGGTATGCGGAAATTCATCCTCAAATCTTAGAGGAGCCAACCTTGTATGACTACTACGTCGTATTTGAGATTCTTCAAGTCCTTGTTGACTCGAATTTAGATCAATTCTAATATCACTCCTACTTGGAATGTCGTTAGAAATGCTCCCACTTGGATCATTATTCCCGTATGGAATAGGATTAGTGTCATTCGTATCATCCATTGGTGAAGTTTGAAACATATTTTCTTCTTCACCAAGACTTCTCCCACTCGAATGAGGTAATCCTCCTTGATCATTAATCTCAAATAGAGATAAGTCCTGACTTATCTCGCCCTGTCTTGGAAAATCGTTTTCCAAGAAAGTGACATCCCTCGACTCAAACTCAATTAGACCTCCATTGTCTTCCTGACTAACGAAAACATAACCTTTGGAGTTTTCTGCGTATCGTATAAAGATACATTTCCTTCCCCTTGGCCCAAGTATGTCATACTTATGGGAGGAAATAAGTGCATAGGATGCACATCCCCAAGGTTTTAAAATGTTTAAGTCAGGAGACTTTTGGTTCCACAACTCATAAGGAGTGGAGCTAACTGATTTCGAGGGTACGCGGTTCAAAATGAAAGTGGTCGTTAATAATGCATCATCCCAAAAGGTGATTAGCAAGTTAGCTTGCGCCATCATTGAACGGACCATTTCCATTAAAGTCCCATTTCTCCTTTCAGCAACACCATTTTGTTGAGGAGTATATGGCATAGTTACCTGATGTACTATGCCCTTTTCATCACAAAGTTCCTTAAAACTTGTTGATTGATATTCACCGCCCCTATCGGTTCGCAAGACCTTAATCTTGCGATCTAATTGATTCTCCACTAAACTCATATAGTTTTTAAAGCATGTTAATGCTTCACTTTTGTGGGATATCAAATAGATATGTCCGAATCGGGTGAAATCATCAATAAAAGTGATGAAATAGGACTTCCCGCGTCTTGTCTTGACATTCATCGGACCACATATGTCCGAATGGATGAGCTGTAATGGAACCTCGGCCCTTGTGCCGGTTCGAAACGGCTTGCGACAAGATTTTCCCACAAGGCAATGTTCGTAGGTCGACATTTCAACCTTTGAAACATTGGATAGAAGGCCACGTTTGGCAAGTCTATCCATTCGTTTTGGTCCAATATGACCAAGCCTTGCGTGCCAACAAATTATATTAGACTCATAAGTCGAAGAATTTGTAACAAGGAAATTTTCATTACATAATGAAGAGTCATACATTGTATTTAATACAATAAATCCTTTAAATACATACCCAGTACCAATTAAGGAATTATTACAACACAAGTCCACTGTACAATCATGAAAAAACCAGCTATAACCAAGACCCATTAACACGACCACAGATATTATATTCCTTCGAATATCTGGAGCGAAGAGAACATCATGAAGTAGGAGAGTGCGGCCGTTGTCCAAGACTAGCTTGCAAGTCCCAACGCCTTTCACTTCAACACGTGTGTTGTTTCCTACATAGATCCACTTCGTTCCTTGTGGTATCCGGTGATACTCCATGAAGGACCGTCTGTCCCTTGCTATGTGGTCGGTGGCACCTGAATCAATTATCCAAAATGGATTAGATTCCACAAGAAATATTGAACTAGAAACACATATGTAACTAGTATAGTTACAAGTTACCTCGTCGCCTCCACTCGTACACGAACGAGCATAGTGACCGAGCTTGTTGCACTTGAAGCACTTGATCCTCTTCAAGTCTTTCTTCTTGTGCCATTTCTTGTGCCCACCCTTATGTTTGGGCTTCTTGGTAGACTCAGGTTGCTTATTGTGTTCATTGGTAGACTTCGAACGATCTTTGTAACGACTGGTTTTCATGTAATTGGATTATCTATATTAAAATATATGCTTGGTGGATTTTCTCCTTGGATGTGTGGTTTTCGTCGCCATAGCTTTCACTTTCGATCGTTTCGTCGTGATTTTCTAGCTTCTTCCTTCGATCGTCGATTTCGGAGTAAGTCATTCGTGACGAGCTTCAAATCGCTCATATCTTAGAGTATAAATCGATCCTAGAAGCCATAGAAATCATCCTGAAGCTTCGCGCTTCGAATCGGCACTTTTCGTGCATGTTAGTTGGTTCAAGAAGATCGACCGACCGACTAGATTCCAATTTAGTCGGTCAGGAAATCAACTGGAACCGACTAGTTCATTCAATCAATTATTCAGGAGCTACTGTTTACTCTTAGTCGGTCTAAGAACAACCATCGACCGACTAGATGCTAAACTAGTCGGCAGGAATGCTTCTCAGACCGACTAACTCTCATTCCCACGACCTCTCTCAAAATTCAGCCTTTAGTCGGTCAATGAACACTCACCGACCGACTAGTTCTCAAACTAGTCGGTTGACAAGTCTTCACAGACCGACTAACTCATAGTCCAGTTTTCCTGAGCGAGCTACTGTTTACTCTTAGTCGGTCCATGTTGAACGACCGACCGACTAGATCCTCAACTAGTCGGTCACCAATCCTTCCTTGACCGACTAATCAGCCCAGGAAACCTTAGTTTGCCCTAGCGGCCACACGATTTTCTATATAAACCCCAAATCATTGTCTTCTCTTCCCTCTCTTCTCCTGAACCTCCTCCTTCCCCAAATCATCCCCCTTCATCCCCCTTCATCCCCAAACCCTTACCCCTTCATCCCCAAACCCTTCCTCCTTCATCCCAAGCTCATCCATCATCATCCAAACCCTCATTTCACCTATCCTACCTCTCCTCAACCTCAAACCCTCATCAAATCCCCAAAAGCCTCATCCAAACCCATTTCTCCAGGTTTTCCCTCATTTCCAGATCTGAGTGGTAGTTCTCCCGGATCGTTCATCCGTTGCCGTGGTTGCTCGGCGTTGATCTTCCGCTTCCATTCGGGTAGTGTTCTTACTTTAATATTCTCTTAACCCCCATTATGATTTGTGAAACCCTAATAATAATGGATGTTGTTTGATGATTGTTTCTCCATGACAGCGATTCCCTTCTCCGTAGATTAGCGTTCGTGAGACGAACCTTCATGATCATCATCCCCGGTGCTAGGCAAGTGAAACTTGCATCCTTTGATTTGGGCCATGTCTTAGGCCATTTCCTTGTTTTAGCGTAAAAGAGACTAGACGGTGAAAGGATGGCCGTCTAGACGCCATTAACCTAGCTTGACAACGAAGCTCGGTCCGTCACCCCTATCATGCTTGTATGTCATGTTTAATTACAATTAACGGTACGTGAATATTGTTCATGTCATTGCATTTTGCCTGTCACGTTTAAATACAATTAACGGTACACGAATATCTGTTCATGACATTGCATACATCGATTGTTCATCGTGAATGTGTAGCTCACGCTACAAAACTGATAGTTCCTGGCTCGTGACCAGAAGCGAGCATAATGAGTTGCTAACCCTAACGCTCGATATTGAGGCTAGGTGTCCCCTACGCCATACTTGTGTTTCCTGGCTCGTGACCAGAAGCGAGCATAATGAGTTGCTAACCCCAACGATCGATATTGAATTGTGAACTAAGAAACAAGCTCCTGTGCGGGGCAACCATGGCTCACTTGCTGGGCTCATGTACAGGGACCCTGGCTTGTTTACGTGTGGGATGGGGTAAGGGTTAAGCAGTCATTCAACTGGGGGTCTGCCTGATCAGCAACTGCAGTTGTAAGACGTAAACTCTGGGGTGGGGTAGTGTTTAGTGCCGATCGGTGTGAATGATGAACCATTCAGCTGAAGGGCATAAACATCTACAAACAACAGTGAAACGTGAATTGTGTTTAGTGCCGATCGGTGTGAATGATGTACCATTCAGCTGAAGGGCGTAAACATCTACAAACAACAGTGAAACGTGAATAGTGTTTAGTGCCGATCAGTGTGAATGATGTACCATTCAGCTGAAGGGCGTAAACATCTACAAAACAATGTGAATTGATTGAGATTGTTAGTAGCTTGGCTACTCTTTTCCTGTCCCGATACTTGTTCTATTGTAATTACTGTTCACCATGTCTTAATTGTGCACTCATGTTATAACTGCCATGTCATGCATACTATAACTGCTAGGTTGCTAGTTTACCTTCCTTTCAGTTTCCTTGCTCAAGTCTTTTCATACTTGCTGACATGTGCCCCTTTCTCTTTGGGTGTCGCATGTTAGTTGCCGAGCCAGAGCTTGTTGCAGAGGACGTTGTGTTTGCTGAGGAGGAGTCTTGTAGACACCGGTGACTTGTTGAGTTTCCCTTTATCTTTTAGGATTCATGTTAGTTGTCGGTGCGTGGCACCCTTGTATGTATGTTATTCCTGGTTGGCCATGTTTAGGCCTTAGACTCTTTTTCCTTTAGCCTGGTGGCCTTTCTGCGATATTGTAATTTGTTTATGGACATTTGGTGATTCAATGAAATGTCGGCTCGTTTCCTTATTATCATTGTTGTTTCGTTTCGCTTTGCAAGGACTTGCCATAATAAGTGTTTTTTACGCTTATCAGACTTGGAGCTTCACGGCTTCAAGTTTGTGCGGACCTTCTCACGTCTCGCCTCCACATTTTTGGGAAGCGGGGCGTGACAGGTTTTAGTGGTGGCCCATGCAGGTCCATTTGCAAATGCGAACTATCGGAACAACAATAATAATTATAGAATGTCCATTAAATAAATTAGAACATCCAAGTTATAAGCCCGGAGTCTAGGTTTTTAGCGTTCCTATGTCTTAGGTGGCTAGTAGGCGTGTTAGAGCACCTGTCCCAGCTTGATAGGAAATCCATTAGGTCAGGACTATAGTGAGACTTAGTTAGAAGTTTGTGCTTGCTGGTTAGGGATCCTTGATTGTTAGTTAGACTCCATGCTAGTGATCGCTATGATAGTCTTAAGAGTTACCTTAGTGGTTCCTGTCTAGCCCTGACCATGATAGATTCCTAGGATTTCTTTAGCCGTTCGCTTGGGTTCATCGATTTCGGACCCAGCTGGACTCATTTCATCGCTGTCTAGCCCTAGAGAGTCTTAGCGCTTAGTTCCAAAATCATTGGTTGGTTGACCGTAGGAGTTTCCGTAGATTTTCCTAAGTCATAACCTAGGCGTATTTATGTTTTGATCATCCGACCAAAATCCCTTGGCCTTTAGTTAACCCGATGATTAGAACCCCCCCCCCCCCCCCTGATTCAATCTTTCCTGGTCACTACACTTTGGTGTTACTGACCGTAGATCTTCATCATGGTTTTCTTGCATTGTGATTTAGGTGCATGCCTCACACAACCACATTCATTGCCCTTGATTCACATGATCCCCTCCTTACTATTATCGTTGACCCTTCAAATCTTTCCCGTTGCAAATCTTGATTCTTCCAAAGTCGTTTTCAAATTTTCCCTTATTAAAAGTTTCCACTCGATTTTAAATTTTGTTTTAAACCTTCTTTCAATATATTACCATTACTTCCATTTGAGCTAAAAGTCATTCTTAGATTTGAAGACTTTTTGGTCGTAATTTTAAATTACTATATGGTAACTATCTTTCTAACATATATCGTCCGCACTTGATTTTAAACTTTAGTACTATTTCGATTATTCGATATACCACCTTTTCTACTATTGCGAAATTCATTTTAGCTATTTACCGTACGTTCTTTAAAATATTTCTTTCAAGATAAATAGAACTCTAATTAATTTATATATATATACTAATTACAAGTTTGTCGTACCCGTACTTCAAGTCTTTTACCAACCTATTCTTGCGGCAAATCCTTGTTTCCCCTAAAAGTATTTTCGATGTTCCTCTTTCGCTAAGTTTGAATTTGCTCGCGAACTTTTAATGCATATATTAGGTTTCGTACTCTTTCGCGACTTAAATTTATTTGTTCTTTTAAACATCGAAACTTTTGTCGAGATTTTTGATTATTAGTTTATAATATTCTTCAGCCTATATTTTCATATCGATATAAATGACTTGCCTCTTTTCATATACCAATTTTCTTCTGAACCGTACTTTTGTTTTTCCTAACCTGAATTATAAATATCTTTTCTTACTTATGCCATTAAAACTTATTCGAATACCGCATCATGTTTGCTTCTTATATGCCTTTCAAGTCACATGGGACTTCAGCTTTCAGCGAGTCGATTTTATGCTCAACTTTTTCCATAGTTCAGATTTTTGTAAAATTACTTTTCGAAACCCTTTCCTGATTTAGACCTCCAAAATTGGGTTTCAAAGTTTATTACCAATGTAACAATCCTATATATGTATATATTTTTCCCCCACTTACTTCCATACCACTAAGATGTTATTATCTTTCCATTCGTCATACATATTTCTAAAAATGATTTCTAAAGTAGAACTTCAATTAATTTTATATATCAGTACTACGACCGTTATGCTCCTCGTTTCCCCTATTTCAGATTTTTGTAAAAATCATTATTTCATAACCTTTTCTGATCTAGACCCTCCATAAATTTGATTTTTAAGTTTTGCTACAAATTTTGATAATACTACTAATAAGCTATTGTTATCTTTCCGTTCACCCTACATGCCCTTAGAAGAATTTCTAACCTAAATGGAATTTCAATTATTTTTATATCAGCACCAGGCTCGTGGTGCTCGTATGTTAAGAGCTTTGTGTAAAACAGTCTCTTTTTGGCAAATCCTGATTCCTCTAAAAAGTAGTTTCAATATTGATTACTTTAAATTTTCCCTGGCTTAAGGATTTTGAAAGCATTCAATCTGAGTTTAAACTTTTTTTCAATTAATTTCATTTCCAACTTTACGAACGTTATTAAGTTACTACCGTGTGATATTTTCTAAACTACGACCTCAAAATTCGTGTGAATGATTCACCTTCTTTTAATGACCTTACGTGAGCCAATGAACCGTTTTCTCCTATTATGTATATCCGACTCAAACTTATTTCAAACAATTTGTTTTGTCGACCTCTAAATATTTTATACGGAAAAGGACTCCAACTTTGAAGTGTGAAAGTTTTCAAACTTTTCGTATTTTAGAATATGTTATTTACGCTATTTTCCATGTGTCCTAATGGAGCATCATTACATCCTTACACAACCATTTTCATGCTTTTCGATCCTTCTATTCGTTACGCTCTTGATTTCAATTTCTTTCCTTTTGTCTAGCCAATAGAGCTTGTCGTCGCTGTGTCGACCTTAATATAGTTTGGTGGGCCCCATTGGTGTAATTTGATGTGTCGTCGTAGTGTATTTAATTTCATGGTGCATATGAAATTGTATGTGGTTGGTATTGGTGTATCGTGTGTAGGTAGTTATGTATTAGCTACGTGAGTGTAAGTATGATATACATATGATAGGAGGATTATAATGTTTGATTGGTATTGCTTGTTTTTATGAGATGTCGTATGCGTGTATACCATGAGGTATCCCCGACTACTGCATATCTTAACTTATGTATGAAGTGAATGTGTATTGATGTACCAATTCAAGGTGGATGGATATGGTATGAATATATACGATGCTTGGGTGTGACTATAGGTAAATACTTTTATTAGGGAGAGTATTGTAATTATAGGTGTGCTGATGTATGTAATAATATCATGGTATATGAAGTGATTGAAATATGTGATATTACCTGGTTAGATATTAAGGGTGTTTGACATTTATATATGTATGTGGTTATTTTGGTAGGCGTGTATGCATTAGCTAGAGTTGGCATATATATATGGATGCTATGTTACGTATATGGAATTATTCCGCTATGATTTTGAGTCTCACTCAAGCTTGAGTGGGTACACTCTATGTACATGGGTGTATAGTGATGGATGATGTATGTATAATGTTTGGATTGTTTGTGCCTGGTTGTGTTACGCACACGACTGTGGGTGGCTATACCAATATATAGTTATGTGAGTTGGTCTTGTGGTGTAGTTATTCACTAAGGATTTGGTTGCGTGAATATATGTGCGCTAGCTAAACTAGGTGCGTGGATGTGCTAAGCATATAGTGGTGTGATTGGTGTATATATGAATGAAATATTAGCGTGTGTGGGTGTGCACCATGCACGGGTAAGTATGTGATAGTTATAGGAATTGGTGACTATGGTATGTGTGGTGTGTCGTGATTATAGCTATATGACAATATATGGAGTGATAATATGGTGAAATGTGTGCATGCATTTGAATGACTATAAATTGTGAAATTATAATGATGGTGAATGTATAATAGATATAGTGAATTGGTTTTAACAATTGCATGATGTGATTTCCCATGTTGATTGTTTGGCGCATACTAGGAGATATAGGGACTAGTGTACTCTTATTGTCTTGTCCATAGGTAGTTACCTATACGTGTAGATTCCGATGGTATTTTCTAGTGTGAAATTATTTTCAAATAAGTAAGAGACTTGGTTATTTTCATATAGTGTGTAATAAGTGTTTTATAGTTATATGGAATATACTTGCCTATATGAATGATTTGAATACGTGAATGGAGTTGTTTGATTATAATAAGTATAAGTGTACTATGTGCGTGAATATATATTTACTTCCGTGGTGTTAATAATTGACTACCTAGAGTATATATATAAGCACTTGAAATAAATGTACTTGGTTGAAATTGTGATGTGATATTGATTGAGGGTAATTACTAGGGTGACTAGATATAGCTATAGTTAGAAAGTCCGAGGACGGACTTTATTCTAAGGTGGGTAGTATGTAACGACTGGTTTTCATGTAATTGGATTATCTATATTAAAATATATGCTTGGTTGATTTTCTCCTTGGATGTGTGGTTTTCGTCGCCATAGCTTTCACTTTCGATCGTTTCGTCGTGATTTTCTAGCTTCTTCCTTCGATCGTCGATTTCGGAGTAAGTCATTCGTGACGAGCTTCAAATCGCTCATATCTTAGAGTATAAATCGATCCTAGAAGCCATAGAAATCTTCCCGAAGCTTCGCGCTTCGAATCGGCACTTTTCGTGCATGTTAGTTGGTTCAAGAAGATCGACCGACCGACTAGATTCCAATTAGTCGGTCAGGAAATCAACTGGAACCGACTAGTTCATTTAATCAATTATTCAGGAGCTACTGTTTACTCTTAGTCGGTCTAAGAACAACCATCGACCGACTAGATGCTAAACTAGTCGGTCAGGAATGCTTCTCAGACCGACTAACTCTCATTCCCACGACCTCTCTCAGAATTCAGCCTTTAGTCGGTCAATGAACACTCACCGACCGACTAGTTCTCAAACTAGTCGGTTGACAAGTCTTCACAGACCGACTAACTCATAGTCCAGTTTTCCTGAGCGAGCTACTGTTTACTCTTAGTCGGTCCATGTTGAACGACCGACCGACTAGATCCTCAACTAGTCGGTCACCAATCCTTCCTTGACCGACTAATCAGCCCAGGAAACCTTAGTTTGCCCTAACCGCCACACGATTTTCTATATAAACCCCAAATCGTTTTCTTCTCTTCCCTCTCTTCTCCTGAACCTCCTCCTTCCCCAAATCATCCCCCTTCATCCCCAAACCCTTCCCCCTTCATCCCCAAACCCTTCCTCCTTCATCCTAAGCTCATCCATCATCATCCAAACCCTCATTTCACCTATCCTACCTCTCCTCAACCTCAAACCCTCATCAAATCCCCAAAAGCCTCATCCAAACCCATTTCTCCAGGTTTTCCCTCATTTCCAGATCTGAGTGGTAGTTCTCCCGGATCGTTCATCCGTTGCCGTGGTTGCTCGGCGTTGATCTTCCGCTTCCATTCGGGTAGTGTTCTTCCTTTAATATTCTCTTAACCCCCATTATGATTTGTGAAACCCTAATAATAATGGATGTTGTTTGATGATTGTTTCTCCATGACAGCGATTCCCTTCCCCGTAGATTAGCGTTCGTGAGACGAACCTTCATGATCATCATCCCCGGTGCTAGGCAAGTGAAACTTGCATCCTTTGATTTGGGCTATGTCTTAGGCCATTTCCTTGTTTTAGCGTAAAAGAGACTAGACGGTGAAAGGATGGCCGTCTAGACGCCATTGACCTAGCTTGACAATGAAGCTCGGTCCGTCACCCCTATCATGCTTGTATGTCATGTTTAATTACAATTAACGGTACGCGAATATTGTTCATGTCATTGCATTTTGCCTGTCACGTTTAAATACAATTAACGGTACGCGAATATCTGTTCATGACATTGCATACATCGATTGTTCATCATGAATGTGTAGCTCACGCTACAAAACTGATAGTTCCTGGCTCGTGACCAGAAGCAAGCATAATGAGTTGCTAACCCCAACGCTCGATATTGAGGCTAGGTGTCCCCTACGCCATACTTGTGTTTCCTGGCTCGTGACCAGAAGCGAGCATAATGAGTTGCTAACCCCAACGCTCGATATTGAATTGTGAACTAAGAAACAAGCTCCCATGCGGGGCAACCCTGGCTCACTTGCTGGGCTCATGTACAGGGACCCTGGCTTGTTTACGTGTGGGATGGGGTAAGGGTTAAGCGGTCATTCAACTGGGGGTCTGCCTGATCAGCAACTGCAGTTGTAAGACGTAAACTCTGGGGTGGGGTAGTGTTTAGTGCCGATCGGTGTGAATGATGAACCATTCAGCTGAAGGGCGTAAACATCTACAAACAACAGTGAAACGTGAATTGTGTTTAGTGCCGATCGGTGTGAATGATGTACCATTCAGCTGAAGGGCGTAAACATCTACAAACACAGTGAAACGTGAATAGTTTTTAGTGCCGATCAGTGTGAATGATGTACCATTCAGCTGAAGGGCGTAAACATCTACAAAACAATGTGTAACGACCGGTTCTCATCGATGAAATTATTTGTATTTCTCTACTGATTTTTCGCCTGTATCCGTATTAGGCGTATCCGTCCCCGTGCACGTGCAAATTTTTCCATGTTAATTATTCATATCTTTAAATTTAGCCGTAGTTAATTTTATTTCTTATCATCATCATCATCATCATTATTATTATTACTATTTTTTGTGGCACTTGGTCATATATTATTGTTATTATTATTATTACTATTATCTTTTTGTACATCCTATTTAATAATTTCCAACTTCTAAAATTTAAATTCGAATTTCAAATATTTCTTTTTAAAACCCCATTAAACTAAATTGAATTGCTATTAATCCCTTTGATTTAAATTAGTTAAAATCAGTATTTCCTTCCTAATTAGTTTCTATTATTACTCATTCAACTTTCCTTTTAATTTTATCATTAAAACCCTATGGACCTATAGCCGCAGCCCCCCAACACACTCACGCACTCATGGGTCACACACACAATTCTCTTTTTTTAAAAAAAGACCTATGTTTTAAGAGATATATACATGAAACGAGACCCTAGGCATTCATGTGACCCTCACTTGTACACCAATCTTATAATAGCCCTAAGGCCTATTGCACAACAGCTTTCCTTCTTATGCAAAGAGACCCTAGGCCTTGACCCGGTAGCACACAGCCTATCCCCCTTGCTAATAAATATAAACCCTAAAAAAATATTGTGAAACCCAGGCTAGCAACCATTATAAAACCCTAAAAGACCCTCACGTGATGGCCTATAACCCTAAGCAAACAACAATATAAAACCCCTAGGGACTAATGAATAACATTCTAACCTAGGCTTCCCCCTAGCCCTACTCACAGCCGCCCCCCTCTCCACTTCCCCCTTGCTCACGGCAAACCCGCAATGAACCCAACGCCGCCCTGTCCTTCCCTCCACACGAAAGAGCAGCGGCCTCCTTCCTTTCTTCTTCGCACGAGAGCTAGGTGACATCCCCCTCGCCAACTCAAAGCCCGCGGCCTTCGTCCCCTCGCCCTGATCCTACCTCACGCCAACGCCCCTGGCGGCCAATTCGACGTCGACAACCCCATCTCCACGGCCATCTCCTTACACCTCGCGGAAACACCCGTCGCCTGCACCTCCCAACTCGCCGACAGCCTCCCTCCAGAGTGCCCAAGATCTCATCTCCCCGCTCAGCTGCCCTCGCTCACAAACCGCAGCAGGCCACCACCCTCGTGCACGGCACCCCAAACCCGCCTGAACTCCGACCAAGCCCTCTCTCCGTCGCGACGCCGCCCAGTCGAGCCGCCTGCACCCCCGCTGCCTCCCCTGAGGCATCTCCGCTGCCGTCCCCCATCGCCTCGTCATACTTCTCACCTTGGAGCCGTCACTGTCCCTCCGGCAACCTCAAAGCCGCCTGCGAGAGCCCCTCACCTCTACTTCGATAGATCACAACGCCGACGTCCCCGTCCCCGGACCGAACTCCTCCCCTTGAGCTCACTGCAAAGGAAAAGAAAGGAAGATGGACAGCAGAAGATGGAATATGGAGAGAGGGTAAGTCTTCTCTAATATAAACTTTTTATTATATAGTAATAGCAGTATCATGGGGTAGCATAGCACGTGGCTCTTTCGGAAATATCCTAGGAAGAGTATTGAATTGTTTATAAGCTGATGGATGTAAATATAAGATGTTAGGGTACTTTATATAACATTATATGATGAGTATATGTTACTTCATGATCATTCATGTATGGGACTTTTACGTAACAGTCTGTTATTACAACTAGTGCCTTCTATATTATCATTTCACTATGTTGCTTGGAAATGACATATTATTATTTTGAAGTTATATTAGAACCGTACTTTATGTTAACATATTAGTTATATATATATATAGCCGATGTGTTAGTGGTAGTTAGTTTAGATGTATGTGGTTATAGATGTTTATCGGTAAGACTCCTTTAGCTTATAACATATCTTTTGGCACAGATATGTCTGTGCCGTTCGTACGATCCCAACGACACCAGGAGCGCTGGAACAGGCAAGTATATAATTTGTTATGATTTTTAGAAGTTTCGGCACGTTTACGCCGTCTTCATGTATTGCTGAATAACCTGAAATTGTGACGTGAAATAACGTAGGAAAGTGACACCATAATGATTAGGATGAAAATTGGGATCCAACGGTATATCATACGATATATCCCCAATTTAAACAACTAGAGAAAGAAATTGTTTCTGTAGCAAGTTGAACAAAAAGGACAAAATCGTCATTTTTTTTGAAATTACGGAACCGGTCGTTCGACCCGCTTCCGCTTTACAGAACTGTCACCATAAAACACTAATTTTGATAACAATGAAATTCAGTGAGTCTTGACATGATTAACAATATGGACATCGTGAAATCGTGTGCCTCGAAGGCGAATTCGTGACTTTCGTGATGTCGTGTGAGTCGACTAGGCCGGCTCGTGTTCCGGCAAAACTTTTGGGTGGGGTAGGGTTGGGCGGCCACTGGGCGTATGAAAGGTACTCTCCTCAAGAACACCACCCGACGTGGTGGGTTAGTGTCAATCACGGTAAGCCCCCGTGAGAGGAACCACCTTCTCATCACGACCTAAAGGCGAGAACCCTAGATTAGATGTAAATTCTTGACATGGACATTGAACGCTAACTTGGTCATCGTGATTATTGAAATGCTAACAAACTCAGAGAATCTAACTTTAAACTTGCCATCGACTAGAACTGCATTTTAGGATTGTTTCTTTCTGCTCCGAAATTGCTAATTGTTAAATTGCTGCAGTCGTTTCATTTCGAAATATTAAATGCTTCTAAATTTCATATACTTGTTATATACTTCGCCTTGGGATGCTAACTCCTTCTTGCAGACCCCTAGCTGACATACATTCATGTTTGTGGATGTATGTCAGGTTCAGAGCTTGAGTACCAGGAGGACCAGTACGCGACGCCTGACTTAGAGAGCCAGAGTTCGTCATAGACGTCGAGCCGCTTTCTGCGGAAGACTAGGGCCTTCGTCACTGCTTTGAGTTTTAGTTTAGTTCCTTGTAGTAGGATTAGTGTGTTGTTGTAGTTCTTTTTGGCCCTGCTGTGGCTTGTCTTGTAATTTCGTGTACGCATTATATATCTGGATGTGGCATTTACCTTTGAATGTTCTGATTGTTCTGATACGCAAATGCAAGGACCTCTTCTGTGTTTTTATCACAGACGCTTATTGGACTTGAGCTTCACCGCTCCAGTTCAAGCGGGCCGCGTAACGCTCTCTCGTTTCCGGTGTCTTTTGGGAAGCGGGGCGTTACAGGTTTTGTTGGTGGCCCATGCAGGTCCTCATGCAACTGCGAAATTCAGAACAATGAGAACACTTTTCATTATCCAAAACGCCCAGAATTAATTCGTACACAAAATTACTCAAATACCTTGTCTCAGCGTGATAGGAAACCAATACCAGGATAGTAGGAATAGGTAGACGCTTACGCTTGTTAGTTAGACACCCTTGCCACGACTTAGTACTATCATCTTAGGAGTCACCCTATCAATTGATCATCCAGTTCTGACCATATTAGACTTTTGAGTTTCGATAGTCGTTCGCTTAGATTTATCGAATCTAGTGCCCAACCGGACGTCGCGATCGTCGCCGTGCAAGTCGAACCTGAGGCGCCTGCAATGGATAGACTTCGAAGCGTAGGATATTCCAGATCTATAGATATGATCTCAATCTCGATCCTCAGTGAACCCTTGCCTCGGCTTCCTTATCGCAGTCTAGTTCGTTGAAGAACCTTAGTGCTAAACCTTAGTTGACCCAATGATTATTCTTCCCCTGATTTTATCCTTTCTAATCATTACACTTCCATGTTACTGATCGTAGAAATCCATCGTAGCGTATTCACAAAGTTACTTCTTAGTCGTCCTTTCGTCGAACCTGATCCTTGTCCTCGATTCACTTTAACTCTCCAGATCCGCCATCTTCAACCTTGAACCCCTCCTTCTAAAAAGTATTTCGATACTTCATTTATTGAATTCTTCGCTAAGTTTAAAATTCATTCGAAAACTTGTACTTAGATTCTCTACACTTCAGTCGACTTAAACCCGACCGTGATTATGAAACTCTTCTAACGCGATTCTTAGTTACTATCTTATAACGATTTTCTAACTTACATTTTCCGCACTTCTATTTCACATAATCTTGCATAGTTACTCTATTTTCCTAATGTAATGAACTTCTTTTTTTAAAACTTCATTTTTATTTCGCTAGTTCAAAATATCATCTTCTTTTCTTACTACCACATTTCAAAACAGTCATTCATACTACTTTCCTAGGTTATATAGAACTTCAAAATCTCGTGTGTCAGTTTTATAGTCATTGCCTTCACAATTATTATATATATAAAAAAAAATTTTCCTTACAAACCTATTTTCCTTTACAAAACAAGAACTACCACCCTACGCCCATATTACTCTTCACCTATTATTTGACTAATCATATCTTACGTTTTAACTCCTACCGTACGCTCACTATTTTACGTAAGTTATAACGATGTTATTATTTTTACACATATCCTATTCTTCTTAATTATTTAATTATTCATAAATGTTTTATGTCACCCAACCAAACTTACCTCTTATCCATGCCACCTTCGGGACCGTCCATCACCACATTACCTCGTTGCCTCATTCAACTCTGAATCCTACACTTACTTAGTTGTCGCTTTAGAGCTTATCATTGCTTAGTGGAATCGTTAACATTGATTGTAGTGATTGTCTACGTATGTTTTTCCCTTAATATATTGGTATAGTGTGATGATCTATTGTGTCGTGTGTGCATGTATGTACGGTAATATATGATATATATGTATAGAGTCGAGTATAGAGTAGCTAGTGTTATATTTGTACTTAGGCGTGCGAATAGCTATATCACTATATGAATATCTGTGCGTGTTAGATTTAGTATTGGCTAGTTACTAGGGGTATATGTGCCTTAGTTGTACTTGTCAATGATTGTAATTATATGCTAGTACGGTGAAGTGCATGTTGGGTGTAATGATAATAGGTATACATATAGTGGTGTGTGCAGATTTATTGTGTGACCTACATGTTAGTATGTTTGACGTGTGCATGTGAATATATGTGTATGTGGTTAGTTATAGGTATGTATATATATATATGGTATGAATAGGTGTGTTTCATGTATGGTAGGATTATCATAGTACCCCTACAGGATGATGTATGTATAGTGATATGATTGTTTATGCCTGGTTGTGCTACGCACATGATTGTGGGTCGCTATACCAGTATATAGCTATAGGTGTTGGTCTTGTGATATAGTTATTTACTAAGGAATTGCCTGGGTGAACGTATGTGTGCTAGCTAAACTAGGTGTGCAGATGTGCTGAGTATATAGTGGCATGATTGGTATATATGAATGAAATGTTAACGTGTGTGGGTGTGCACCATGCACGGGTAAGTATGTGCTTAGATATATGTATTGGTGACTATGGTATGAGTGGCGTATCGTGAATATAGTTATAGGACCGTATGTGATGTGAATATATGGTGAAATAATTGCATGCATTTGAATGACTATATAATTGTGAAATTAAAGTAGTGGTGGATGTATATTAGATATAGTAAACTTAATTTAATAATGGTATGGTGTGACTACATGTGTTGATGTGTTTGGTATTGGATGTATGTTAGGAGATATTAGGGAGTAGTATACTCATATTGTTTGTTCGTAGGTAGTTATATTTACGTAAGTCCTATGGCGACAATTGTTGTTGTGAACTATTTAGTTGTTCGTAAATGTGTGTACCATGGTATGTAGTAAGTGTTTAATATCTATATAAGCATGTACGTGACTATATGAATGATTGAAATACTTGTATGAATTTGACTGGCTATGATAGGTATTAGAGTATAGTGTGCGTGAATGAATACATGTTAGTAGTGTTAATGTTTGGCTACCTAGTGTATATATAAGCACTTGTAATGACGATACCTGGTTTAAATTATAATGTGATATGATTGGGGTAGTTACTAGAGTGACTAGATATGTTAGAAAGTCCGGGGACGGACTTTATCCTGAGGTGGGTAGGATGTAACGACCGGTTCTCATCGATGAAATTATCTGTATTTCTCTACTGATTTTTCGCCTGTATCCGTATTAGGCGTATCCGTCCCCGTGCACGTGCAAATTTTTCCATGTTAATTATTCATATCTTTCTATTTAGCCGTAGTTAATTTTATTTCTTATCATCATCATCATCATTATTATTATTATTACTATTTTTGTGGCACTTGGTCATATATTATAGTTATTATTATTATTACTATTATCTTTTTGTACATCCTATTTAATAATTTCCAACTTCTAAAATTTAAATTCGAATTTCAAATATTTCTTTTTAAAACCACATTAAACTAAATTGAATTGCTATTAATCCCTTTGATTTAAATTAGTTAAAATCAGTATTTCCTTCCTAATTAGTTTCTATTATTACTCATTCAACTTTCCTTTTAATTTTATCATTAAAACCCTATGGACCTATGGCCGCAGCCCCCCAACACACTCACGCACTCATGGGTCACACACACAATTCTCTTTTTTAAAAAAAGACCTATGTTTTAAGAGATATATACATGAAACGAGACCCTAGGCATTCATGTGACCCTCACTTGTACACCAATCTTATAATAGCCCTAAGGCCTATTGCACAACAGCTTTCCTTCTTATGCAAAGAGACCCTAGGCCTTGACCCGGTAGCACACAGCCTATCCCCCTTGCTAATAAATATAAACCCTAAACAAATATTGTGAAACCCAGGCTAGCAACCTTTATAAAACCCTAAAAGACCCTCACGTGATGGCCTATAACCCTAAGCAAACAACAATATAAAACCCTAGGGACTAATGAATAACATTCTAACCTAGGCTTCCCCCTAGCCCTACTCACAGCTGGCCCCCTCTCCACTTCCCCCTTGCTCACGGCAAACCCGCAATGAACCCAACGCCGCCCTGTCCTTCCCTCCACACGAAAGAGCAGCGGCCTCCTTCCTTTCTTCTTCACATGAGAGCTAGGCGACATCCCCCTCGCCAACTCAAAGCTCGCGGCCTTCGTCCCCTCGCCCTGATCCTACCTCACGCCAACGCCCCCGGCGGCCAGTTCGACGTCGACAACCCCATCTCCACGGCCATCTCCTTCCACCTCGCGGCAACACCCGTCGCCTGCACCTCCCAACCCACCGACAGCCTCCCTCTAAAGTGCCCAAGATCTCATCTCCCCGCTCAGTTGCCCTCGCTCACAAACCGCAGCAGGCCACCACCCTCGCGCACGGTACCCCAAACCCGCCTGAACTCCGACCAAGCCCTCTCTCCGTCGCGACGCCGCCCAGTCGAGCCGCCTGCACCCCCGCTACCTCCCCTGAGGCATCTCCGCTGCCGTCCCCCATCGCCTCGTCATACTTCTCGCCTCGGAGCCATCACTATCCCTCCGACAACCTCAAAGCCGCCTGCGAGAGCCCCTCACATCTACTTCGACAGATCACAACGCCGCCGTCCCCGTCCCCGGACCGAACTCCTCCCCTTGAGCTCACTGCAAAGGAAAAGAAAGGAAGATGGACAGCAGAAGAGGGAATATGGAGAGAGGGTAAGTCTTCTCTAATATAAACTTTTTATTATATAGTAATAGCAGCATCATGGGGTAGCATAGCACGTGGCTCTTTCGGAAATATCCTAGGAAGAGTATTGAATTGTTTATAAGCTGATGGATGTAAATATAAGATGTTAGGGTACTTTATATAACATTATATGATGAGTATATGTTACTTCATGATCATTCATGTATGGGACTTTTACGTAACAGTCTGTTATTACAACTAGTGCCTTCTATATTATCATTTCACTATGTTGCTTGGAAATGACAGATTATTATTTTGAAGTTATATTAGAACCGTACTTTATGTTAACATATTAGTTATATATATATATAGCCGATGTGTTAGTGGTAGTTAGTTTAGATGTATGTGGTTATAGATGTTTATCGGTAAGACTCCTTTAGCTTATACCAAATCTTTTGGCACAGATATGTCTGTGCCGTTCGTACGATCCCAACGACACCAGGAGCGCTGGAACAGGCAAGTATATAATTTGTTATGATTTTTAGAAGTTTCGGCACGTTTACGCCGTCTTCATGTATTGCTGAATAACCTGAAATTGTGACGTGAAATAACGTAGGAAAGTGACACCATAATGATTAGGATGAAAATTGGGATCCAACGGTATATCATACGATATATCCCCAATTTAAACAACTAGAGAAAGAAATTGTTTCTGTAGCAAGTTGAACAAAAAGGACAAAATCGTCATTTTTTTTGAAATTACGGAACCGGTCGTTCGACCCGCTTCCGCTTTACAGAACTGTCACCATAAAACACTAATTTTGATAACAATGAAATTCAGTGAGTCTTGACATGATTAACAATATGGACATCGTGAAATCGTGCGCCTCGAAGGCGAATTCGTGACTTTCGTGATGTCGTGTGAGTCGACTAGGCCGGCTCGTGTTCCGACAAAACTTTTGGGTGGGGTTAGGGTTGGGCGGCCACTGGGCGTATGAAAGGTACTCTCCTCAAGAACACCACCCGACGCGGTGGGTTAGTGTCAATCACGGTAAGCCCCCGTGAGAGGAACGACCTTCTCATCACGACCTAAAGGCGAGAACCCTGGATTAGATGTGAATTCTTGACATGGACATTGAACGCTAACTTGGTCATCGTGATTATTGAAATGCTAACAAACTCAGAGAATCTAACTTTAAACTTGCCATCGACTAGAACTGCATGCTAGGATTGTTTCTTTCTGCTCCGAAATTGCTAATTGTTAAATTGCTGCAGTCGTTTCATTTCGAAATATTAAATGCTTCTAAATTTCATATACGTGTTATATACTTCGCCTTGGGATGCTAACTCCTTCTTGCAGACCCCTAGCTGACATACATTCATGTTTGTGGATGTATGTCAGGTTCAGAGCTTGAGTACCAGGAGGACCAGTACGCGACGCCTGACTTAGAGAGCCAGAGTTCGTCATAGACGTCGAGCCGCTTTCTGCGGAAGACTAGGGCCTTCGTCACTGCTTTGAGTTTTAGTTTAGTTCCTTGTAGTAGGATTAGTGTGTTGTTGTAGTTCTTTTTGGCCCTGCTGTGGCTTGTCTTGTAATTTCGTGTACGCATTATATATCTGGATGTGGCATTTACCTTTGAATGTTCTGATTGTTCTGATACGCAAATGCAAGGAACTCTTCTGTGTTTTTATCACAGACGCTTATTGGACTTGAGCTTCACCGCTCCAGTTCAAGCGGGCCGCGTAACGCTCTCTCGCTTCCGGTGTCTTTTGGGAAGCGGGGCGTTACACAATGTGAATTGATTGAGATTGTTAGTAGCTTGGCTACTCTTGTCCTGTCCCGATACTTGTTCTATTGTACTTACTGTTCACCATGTCTTAATTGTGCACTCATGTTATAACTGCCATGTCATACATAATATAACTACTAGGTTGCTAGTTTACCTTCCTTTCAGTTTCCTTGCTCAAGTCTTTTCAGACTTGCTGACATGTGCCCCTTTCTCTTTGGGTGTCGTATGTTAGTTGCCGAGCCAGAGCTTGTTGCAGAGGACGTTGTGTTTGCTGAGGAGGAGTCTTGTGGACACCGGTGACATGTTGAGTTTCCCTTTATCTTTTAGGATTCATGTTAGTTGTCGGTGCGTGGCACCCTTGTATGTATGTTATTCCTTGTTGGCCATGTTTAGGCCTTAGACTCTTTTTCCTTTAGCCTGGTGGCCTTTCTGCGATATTGTAATTTGTTTATGGACATTTGGAGATTCAATGAAATGTCGGCTCGTTTCCTTATTATCATTGTTGTTTCGTTTCGCTTTGCAAGGACTTGCCATAATAAGTGTTTTTTTACGCTTATCAGACTTGGAGCTTCACGGCTTCAAGTTTGTGCGGACCTTCTCACGTCTCGCCTCCACATTTTTAGGCAGCGGGGCGTGACAATCTTTCCTTTTCTTTCCCCGTGTGAGGAACTAGCAACCAAGTGCACTTCGGCACTTGGCTTGGCAGCCGCAAGCCGCTCTTCCTCTAATTCGAGGTGCTTGGAAACATCGCTGAAGGTCTTGATGCTCTCATTGTGAGTGAGATGCATCTTCATTTGGTCCCACCCATTTGGTTGGGAACGTATGACTGCTTGGATTTGTTGCTCATCAGTGAGCATATGACCCTCATCCTTTAACTCTGAGATAAGATTTGCCATATGTCGCAGATGTTTCCCCATGGAATGATCTGGACGTTTCTTGTATGAATCAAATCTTATAGTTAAGGCACGAAGTTTGGACACCGATGTGCCACCAAACTTCTCCTCTAGCTTGGACCATATGTCCATGGCTAGGTCATGCTCTCGGAAGATGCGCATTATGTCATCGGCCATACTGCTCAATAACGTAATGCGAGCTATCTTATTCTTCCGAGACCAAGCATCAAAAGCTTCCTTGTCTCGTCTGTATTGGGCCGTAGTGCCCAACTCGGGTTCAATCATTACGTTCTTTAGAGTTTCGAGCACTTCTTGCTCCTCTAGAACGTATTGTATCTTGATGGACCATAGTTTGTAATTATCGCCGTTGAGTTTTTCACCTCTGTTTAACTCAGCGACGATATTCTTTGAAGCGAAAGACATTTTACTTTTAAAATGCTACAAAAAGACAAAAAACCGAAGGTTTGATCAAAAACATTGCATTAAAAATTCTTAAAATACAATTCCCACTTAAAATGATAATAGAATATCCCATTTGGATAGTTCTAATTACAACTCCCACTTGGAATGATATTTATAATTTGATAAGTTACTTTCGAATAATATTGAAGATGTTACTCTAAAATCGGAAAGGTCACTACGTTTCCAATCACCATCTAGAGTAATCCTTAAATATTCCCCCCTCACTTATCAAACGATAGCACTCTTATAGTAATTTCGCAGCGGAAAAGCGTTTTTGAAAACATATTTTTCAAAACGTATGAAAACGTACTTTTCAAAGATGTATATTTCAACCTAGTACCCTTATGATACTAGCGAAATATTCGGCAATTCCTGGCCATTTGCCGAGATAAGCCGTAGCCGTGCCAAGGCTGGATCCCCCCTAAGGGGATTTTTCTGCAAGCCATTGTCGCCGGTTTCTGTATGGAACCAGGCGCTTCCCCCCGTATAGGAGAATTTTGCCGCAGACGACTGTCGTTGGCCCCGTATGGGCTAGTCGGCATGTTCGTGTTACATCGACCAAGGCCTCTTGCCGAGACCGACCAATGCGACCAAAAATCCCTGATTGGTCGACCAGACCAATGCCGACCAAAAGTCCTCGATTGGTCGACCAGGGCATCTGCCCTGGTCGGCCAAGGACCCTAGGGCCTCTGCCCTGGCCCCTCGGCCAGGGCCTTTGCCCTGGCCAAGGCCAGCCAGGGCCGGCCAGGGCGCCGGCCCTGGCCTCTGCCAGGGCCGGCCAGGGCCCTCTAGCCTGGCCCTGGCCCCCGGCCAGAGGCCGGCCAGGGGCCGGCCAGGGGCTTTGGCCTCGGCCAGGGGCCGGCCAGGGCCCCCCTGGCCCTGGCCTGGCCGAGGCTGGTCAGGGCCCTCTAGCCCTGGCCTGGCCTCAGCCAGAGGCCGGCCAGGGCCTCCTGGACCTGGTCGGGCCTCGGCCAGAGGCCGGCCAGGGCCTCCTGTCCCTGGCCAGGCCTCGGCCAGAGGCCGGCTCTGGCCTGTCCGAGGCCAACCAGGGCCCCTTGGCCCTGGCCGTGGCCGGCCAGTGCCGGCCTGGCCGTGGCTGGCTATGGCCTAGCCATGGCCCTTTGGCCATGGCCGGCCATGGCACATATGGCCATGGCCGGCCACCCCCTTTCATGGGTTTCGCCGCACATCCCCGCCGGAGGGGTGGCAGTGGAAGTTATTGACCGTAGCCAACCCCCTCCGCATGGGGAGGGGGAATGCATTGCCTCCATAGCCCATTTGGCCATGGTGATCATGCACCAAAAGTCATCTTCTCCGATGGGAGTAACCACCATCTTCTTCTTCGATGAAGCACCCGTTCGTCGATGAAGCACCCGTTCGTCGAGAAAGTAGTTATTCTCTAATGGCCGTGTGCCAAAATGAAAAAATAACATACTTTAAAGTTCGTAAACTACACGCTCCACATGAAGAGAGTTCACATTCCCTATGAATGGAGACTCCGTATCCATGAAGAGTGCGAGCTTAACGATATGAACGGTCGGTTCTTCCCGTCATGGAGAGTTCCTGCCATATCCGTAATGGTAGGAGACCCTAACGTGAAAAGAACAACCGCTGCGTTCTCTCCGTCATGAAGCGTTCCTACCATATCCATAATGGTAGGATACCCATTCGTGAAAAAGACAACGCCTCGTTCATCGGTTCGACGGGGCGGCAGTTTGACCGGGGCGAACCCGTATGGCTCTGATACCAATGTAGGATCCTATCAAAACAAGGATGTTAGGATCGAATAATAAAGTCGAGACTTACGCTTGCGTATGCGGCACCGTAATCTCGGAACTTCGCCCTCGGATTCGCCACAACGGTCGATACTTCGTCACGGAGGATCGAAGCAGAGTTTCACCGCCTAAATCTCTAACTAGAAGAGGATTTTAATGGAAGGGAGAAGAAGAACATAAGATGCCTTATGCAAACTTATGGCATGGAAAGTGTGGAATGAATGCCTTACCCTTGGGTCCTATTTATAGGCTTTAGGGGTGGTTATTGTAGGAAATAACCAATTATAAGCTTATTAACCTATATTAGCACATTCATTTATCCTCTTCTTCATTCACTTATCAAGTGCCTTTATGCACTTATAAAGTGACTTTTTCCACTTATCGAGTGGATTTTTCCACTTATCGAGTGGTCCTTTTCACACGAGAAAAGGTTCCCTTCATGCACGCTTTCGTGCACATGACATCTGAGGTCCGTATACCATCATACATCCCCTCATGGGTGTATTCATGTCGTCCATATCCAACATATAGGAGTTTAAGTCCCTTCGTCAAAACTATGTCGCTTAGTCAAGCCTAGTGTATGGTCAACTATCAACCTCAATAGCTCAAAGTCGGTTAGTCTCCATCGATCTTTAGTCAAACAATGTTGAAATTCTTCCAACATACTCTGGCCAAAGTTTTTATTAAAGATCGAATTAACACCGACACTAACTCCCCATAAACGGGATAGACGAATTCTCCTTGGTCATTACTCTCCTTGCACGCTTCAAGTGTCACCCAACCAAAGACCTTTCAATGGGGCTTGCCCTGAGACTAGATCGGAGATGTAAGTGACACCATTCACATACATGTTCATACAATGGCCTCAAGTTTAAGGACTAGCTTGCCTATCATCACTGAGAGTTATTATTGACAGATTAGTCAATGTTAACCATATGATAACTCTCATTGGGTCATTCTGTAAACTCATTCTCTAATGAGCACCTGTGTCTCGTCTTCGACTTCACCAAGTCAAATAACCATAAGATCATCGTCACCACTCCATGGTGAATCAATGACACAATGGTTTATCCGATGTATCGATATCCTATTCTCGAAAGATCTACGACCACGAATAGTTTTAGACTTATGCTACTATCGGTTAAACACTTCTCCATGATCGAGATCTCCATCTTGATACATGTTTGACCTTGCAGTAAGTCTCAAGACTTTACTAAGTTCTAATGATGACTTCATTATTATTAACTTAAGTAAATTCTTACCAAAAAGCTTACTGTTATCTAGAACAAGATATTTGTACACATACACAAAGATAAATAGCCTCGAGGGCATACCCATCTCCCAACATCTCCCACTTGCACTCAATACAATTTATCCCAGTATCTCATGCCGTATTTACTCATAAGTCTCTCTAGACTTCATGTAGTAGAGCCTTCGTAAGTGAATCGGCTAAACCGTCCATTGTATAGACTGAAGGGTTTCTATGTTCCTTCTAAATCAAAAAAATTTGTCTTTCCTGGATCTCATCCAGCTTATCGTCTTCTACAAGAATAATCCAAAATAGTCCCTAGTCATCTGCACGATTCATAAAAGTGTCAAACTCTTTGACCACTTTGTTAAAACATATGTTCTGGCTCCTAGATGCCTCGCATGCCTTTTATTCGCTCCCACTGACCTTCAAAAATCTATAAGTTTGTTTTTCTAAATCATATTTAGAAAACATAATTATTCTAGTTTTCATGGTCATCATGTGCATTGACATCGAGTTTGATCCGAATATATCTATACACAGCTATTGGCGAGCAAGTTTCATCATAATCTATTTATAGGAATTCTGATGATCACTATTCTCAACCAACATAACTAGTACTTCACTTTTTTTCATCTGCACCAATCTTCTATCTTGAAAAATCACTTGCAGCCAAAGGGAACACTTCCTTTGGGCACGTCTTCTAAGGTTCATACCTTATTTACGTGCAAGGACCTTTTTCGGATCACATCAAACTATTTTTAGAGTCCCTACTCTGAATGACATCCTGGAAGTTGACTAGGCACTCATCAACTATGATGTTTTACTCGATTCCTTCGTCTTATGAGGCTCGAGTAACCCTATGACTTCCTAACGATTAGTTTGAGGAATATCATATTATAAGGTCCTAACATAACCTTATCAAGAACCTAGGCATTATTATCTGGGGCTTGACCCAGAAGGATGATTGTAACTCAGAGTCACTTGCTATGTATCGCACCATGTCTAACATGGTGCGATTCATTCTCTCCAACACACCGATGTGTTAAGAGACTTGACCTGAGAGAAAATCTCATTTTCTTTAAATTATGCAAGAATTACATAACAAAGTATTCGCATCTTCGATCCAATCGAAGTGATTCAAATACTTTAGTCATTGTGTTCTCTATTTCATCAGACTTGTGTTTCATCGAGAACACGTGACATAATAAAATAAGAACACCATATCCTAGCTAATTTAGACTTGGGTCCGGATACATCCATATATACGAGACCATGAGTTCTCCAACTCATTCTCACACTATCTTACAGAAGGAGTTTTTGAACATCAGACCTTTAAGACAAAACTCACAAGTGTCTTTCGACTCATAATACGAGAGGTCAAGAGACCCCTCTTTAGGTAACTTATCAAGTCTGTTTTCTTCGATACGCCATAGTCAATATTTTCCATAGATATACTTCGTTACTAACTTGCGCATTCATGTATTAACTCTTAATACAAAGTTATTATACAAAACACTCACATTTAAACATTCCTTCAAAAGTAAAGTGACGACATTCACCAAGTGTGAAATACGTCCCATAAGGCCCAAAGACAACTCTTGCTCATTAGCTAATATGTGAGACTATATTTTCCTTTGTATAACAATTATTCTGAAATTTTTTAGACATCAAACATGTCCCATTTTCAGTTCTTCCTACTATGCCTTTTCTCATGATAGATCAAACATTCTCAATGAATTTTCCTTAATGACTTCTCCTTTCTAAATCACAATTAGGCATTTCATGGCCTAAAACAAATATTAGTTGTGCAAGTAACTCATGCATCCAAACACTTGAGCTTTATGATCTTGAGGAGACTCAACAAATTGTTCGTCTCAATATCCAATTTGGATACATAGTCTTGCACCGCTCTCACACTCTTCTTCGAGTCAAACAGTTTGATCGAAGTTTCAAATCTTGCGGATTGAAACTGTTTTCCATACGAGCTTGAGGAGACTCAACAAGTTGTACGGAGAAACATGCTTTATACATCAGTATGTTCAAGCTGCCCCTGCTCATAGAGGCGAGTGTTAAGTTGCGTGCTTTTATTGTGAGAGACCTTAGAGCTTAAGAAAATCATTGTCCTTAACTCTGTGCTAAGAAAGACACTTCATGGGAAGGGTCAGTGAGAATAGTTCGGTTTATCAAAAATTCCTTAACCAATCTTTTGACCAGTTGTTTTATTCTTTTAGGATATTATCATTTGGATTCCACCTGGTAAAACATATAATTTTCCTAGTTTAGCATATGTTCATGATTTTTAAATATAGTTAAAATGGTTTTTATTCAACTATATCCTCCCACTATTTTAGCGATCATCTTAAGCCATATAGATGAACGAATTTAGTCATTTAATGGGAGAGGGACCCAACCACCCTGAGCTTTACAACTTTGAGGAGACTCAACAAGCTGATCGACTCTGTAGTTGGTAGATAAACTCTTTATCAATCGCATCACATGTGACTCTATATTGGTTTTTATCCCTAGTCACTTATGATCTTGAGGAGACTCAACAAACCATAATGATTAGTCTAGTCAACCCCTTGTTTTCATGTCTAATATTAACTTACACCGATACTCGAGGAGACCGACGCAATGGTTTGGATTAATACAAGACTACATCATATATATGATGGAGTCGGTTTCTAAAAGAGACCATGTCATAGGTTGAGAAGACTCAAGACATGCATCTTTTAGTCCCCTAATTCAAAAACAAGGAGGCTACAGCTAATCTTGAAGATGATTTTGAACGTATTTGACTAGATGTAATTGATGGTTTCATTTAATCATAATTCGCATCCTTGTGGTCCATCGAAACACGGCCAAGGATTTGGCTACGCCAGGATCACTATCCCCAAACGGCTAGGGTGATCCACAACCTAGTCAAAAAATGCTAGACTTGGTCATGATCCTTTAAGAATACTAATTATTCATATGTGTGACATCGACTTGAAATCGCCTCATAAAACTAGTTAATCATATCCACTATTTGAATCCTAAAATTCAAAATTATTAGGATTGGTTAATAACTTTTATTAATGTCCTTATCAACTATAAGGATTTTTAGGGTGCTATCCTAATCACGTATTAGGGATTTAAAGTTCAAGTTGCAACAATTTAAATTATAGCCTTTTTCAAAATTATTATTAGAACAATTAAAATAATAATTATTAAATAGGGCTACCCTAATTATGCATTAGGAGTTTAATTTGTTGCAACAATTTTTAAATCATAGCATGTCCACCAAAATCATCTTATAATTTCAGAAAACTTTTAATGGCTAACCTATAGTTTTTCTTGTATTATCACATAATGAACAAGAAAAAATATAACCATTAAAACTTTAAACTAAACATTTTATCTCAAAAAATTCACTAAACATGCAACTTAAAAATTATCTCATAAATTTAAGTTACATAAAACAATCAATTATCATCATATACTAATTTGATATCTAATTTTTAAATTTCACATGATTTTAAAATAGATCTAATTTTCAAAACCCAGTTTTTCAAAAATAAAACCATCACATGGGTAATGACTATAATTTTAATAGCTTAATAACAAACCTCCATCTCATGGAAAAACATGCAACATCATATGCACTTTATAATTGCAAAAACATAGATCAGGTAGACTGGCTCTTATACCACTGATGGGTATCGCTCTAATATCTTTGCAACGCTATTAAGGCCCATCGTCCATGGCACCCTAGACCCATAACAAGATCACTCACATACTTATTTTACGACATGCCTCTCGACAACGCCCAACCGATCATAAGATTCCCATCTTATCGGGACTTTGTACGGTAAGAGCGATTACTTCGGGTCAGCTCATAACCTGAGAACCTGTACTCAAGCATCAACAGCTCTGATACCAATGTTGGGTATCGGTCTGATATCATTGCAATGTTGTTAAGCCCCATCTTCCATGGCACCCTAGACCCATCATAAGATCCCTTACGAACTTGTTTTACGGTATGCCTTTCGACCACATCCAACCCATCATAAGATCTGCATCTTATTGGGACTTGGTATGGTAAGAGCGATTACTTTGGGTCAGCTCATAACCCGAGAACTCGTACTCAATCATCAAAAATCTCTGATACCACTGATGGGTTTTCTGGGTCCTTAGGGCTATAAAATCGACGCCCGACCTAAGTGTGGCAGACGACGAAAGCATAATAGCAGCGAAAAACATATCTTAAAACAGTTTTAAGAAAAGCCCTAAAGAAATAAACCCTAGCCAGAGTCTCTACTATCCCGGTGTTGGGTCCGACCAATCCCTAAAGATAGATCGATCAAACTTTGCAATTATGAAAGCAAGTAAACTAAACAACATACCTGCAGAATACGAAACATTGTTTTCATCAACCATTCTTTGACTCTGAAGCGATGCGTCCCAAGCTGAACCGTATCCCAAGCTAAACCGCATCTTGAGGCGAGCAACACCCTTGTCGTCAAGTCAACCATGCGCTCCAGAAAGTTTCACCTTGAGTGGATCCTCCGTCAAGACTTCGGATCCGATCCGAACTCCTTCATAGCTTTGCTAGAGCCCGAGCAGGAGCAAAAAAGAATTAGGGAGAGAGGGAATATTAATTTAGCTTAGATCCAAGCTTGCTCATGTTTAATGGAGCTACTCGGATCTGGAGCTTAGTGCAAGTTTCAAGGAGGGGGTTGGCCCCTATTTATATTGGCGGCTGACCCCTCCTCTCTTCTCAATTTCCGATGTGTGACTAAAGATTTTGGAGAGAAAATCAATTTCAAGTTTGCTTTCCACCAAGGCCAAACTTTGACGAATTTTTCCTCCATCACAATTGAGCTTCGCAAGTGATATTATATATCAAATCAAAGAGCACTAAATGGTAATTGCATAAAAACAAATGGTGATCCATTCTGACTTCGTTTGACCCCTCAAACATTGTCTCAAACATGGCCCAAACCTACTTTTTGCAGAAAAATCTGGCTGCCAGCAACAATTAACTAGGGTTCAGAACCACAGATGTAGGGCCCTCCGTGTGGGCCCCACTGCCCTGGCGCACCCAACTAGGCAAGACCCAGCCAGCCTGGGCATCCAGCACCCAGGCCTAGGCCTGGCGCATGGACCTGGTGCCTAGTGCTCAGGCGGCCCTATCGCCCAGGCCGCCGGGCCTGGCACCTGGCGCTCAAGCCCAGCGCCTGGGCCTGGGCGCCCAAGGCGGGGTTGGGCACACCAGGCCCGGCACCTGGTCATGGGCACCCAGGCCTGGGCACCGGGGAACAGCTCGGCCTGTGCAGGCACATGCCCAGTTTGGGCATGGATAAGGCCCTTTTATCTGACTCTTTACACTTTTATTATTGTTGCTTGTACACTTTTATTTCTGATGGTCTTAACTCTTATCTATTACAAGCATATAATTGTTGATTAAGTTCAAATTTGAGGCAACTCAATTTAATACTTAGGCAACACATAGAAGGATCGTTGTTTAATCGAAAAAGACTTATAATTGTTAACAACCTTATTCAACCCCCCTTCTAGTGTTGTTTGACATCCATAGAATCCAACACTTGGTATCAAAGTAAGGCTAAGACGTATTGAGTATTAGACTTCTCCCTACTTGGTGTTAATGATGAGAAAACATAAATACTTGTGACTAATCCTCTATTTTGAAGTTAATCCATTGCCTAAGCTTACTATGAAGATCAACTAGCAATGGATGACTCACAAACGTGATTGAAGGCAAATGATATGAATTGGATGATCGTAGATTGATGATTGAAGCTCCATAAAGACTTCAAGCTCATACGATGGAAAGAAGAGATTATTCGTCAATGTAATTTTTCTTTTATCTCTTCTAGTATGTAGCTTAGAAGTAGAACTATGATGGAGCACTCACACACATCTAATTTTGGTCATAGGACATCTCTAGACCTTTGTCCTTTGATCTCAATTCAATTCTCTTTTGTTTGTGCTAGGATTGTTCATAACAGCCGACTGCTTAACTGTTTACCGTCGCCTGTCTCAAAAACAGTCGACTGTGTTTTGTTCTACAGTCTCCTGTTATGCATAGACTATTACAATGCAGTTTTTGGGTCCTCTCTGATTATCTCGCACAGGCTACTGTTGAACATTTTTCAGGTGCCTGTCTTAGCGACAGTCGACTGTGAATGGTTCATCAGTCATCTGTCTCTCCTTGCCCAAACTCTGTTTGATCCGATTTCTACGGCCAGTCGACTTATGTTGTATATACAGTTGACTGTCTATTAGATCAGGCGACTGTATATGCTGCAACAGTCGCCTGTCTGTAAGTCTATTCTTTGACTCAGCTCTCTAGAAATTTCTCCTGTCTGTGATAGTCGTCTGTTTAAGGATATACAGTCGCCTGTTCTGATGGACAGTCGACTGTGTTCCTTGCATCAGTCATCTGTCCTGTATCTTGTGAGATTTCCAGTATTTCATCTAACTTACTCTTCTCTCGGTCAGTCGCCTGTCGAAGAATGTACAGTCGCCTGTTGGTTTTACAGACGACTGTCTTGGCTTCATCAGTCGACTGTCCACATGGTAAGTTACCGTTATGAATTCTCACCTACCCTTGCTGACTGTGCAACAGTCGACTGTGGTTTGTTCAACAGTCGCCTGTCATAAGTTCAGATTATATCCGTTGAGATTCTTCTCACGGATTTCGATTGGGTTTTTGTCTAAACTGTTTTGTGGATTTGAGAAAGCCATAAATAGAGCTTCTACTGTTTCATTGGAAGGCTACTCATTCATTGCAAAATCATTCAAGCTTTTATTTCCAAAGATCAAAGCTTTCAAATCCAACGCCCTAAGTATTTCCAAATCTTGTTCTCTTGCTCTCCAACCTAGAACCAAAGATTGATCCTCTAGGCAATTGGTGCAGTCAAGAGAAAGGGCTTTTCTCCTCTCTTCCAAGAGAGTTCTTCAACACACATCACACTTCTCCTTCAAGTTCTACTTCAAGGCATAGGTGATTGTAAGTGTTGCTTTCAGATTTCATAACTTCTTTATTTGAATTGTGCTCTCGATTGTGAGAGTGGTTTTTTCTTGCTCCCTGGTTGTGGGAGTCAAGGACATCGATTGTATTCGATTGCACTTGTAGGGTTGCTACAAGTGGGGTTTTAAGGAAACCTCAAGTTAGGGTTCTAACTTGAGAATCCGGTGGTATCCGGGTGGTAGGGACGTAGGATTACCGGGAACAAGTCGGGAGTTGACTTGGGTAATCCGAACCCTTGAAACATAGCTGCGTTTGCGTGTGTTTCTCTTTGGGTTGTTTTCTATTCTGCACTATTTGTTGGATTGCATTTTATTTGGCGTAAATTCCTTTTAAATTTGCATAAACACTATTCAACCCCCCTTCTAGTGTTTTCCCCATAGACAGGGTCCTTACAATTGGTATCAAAGCGCAAGTTTTTATCTATGGCATCCAACAATAACAACGTTCCTCCGCCGCCTACGTACAACAATCACGACCGTGATGGAGCGTCCACACTTTTCGAAGGTCAATCTACGGTACGTCCTCCACGTTTCAATGGTACTAACTTTGGTTATTGGAAGTGTAGGATGGAGACATTCCTTAGGAGTGCTTCTCTTTGGAGAACTCTCCACAAGGAGTACGTCGAGCCCTCTGAAGATGATTTCGAGAAATGGACGACTTCCGAAAAGTCCGTCAAAGTCAACAACGATAAAGCAATGAACGCTCTTTATTGTGCGTTGGACCCGAATGAGTTCAACAAGATATGCACATGTAAGAGTGCATATCAAATTTGGAACCATCTCATCGTTACCCACGAGGGAACGAATAAGGTAAAGTTGTCAAAGTTATATGTTGCCGTGCAAAACTGCAAACCTTCTCATCGTTACCCATCTCAGGACTCGTCGGTACCTTTGATGACTCAAGTGATGACTCATCAAGGGATTCCGATGATGAGAAGGGTGAGAGCGCCCACATGTGCTTCATGGCACTTGAAGACCCACTCTCGGTTGAGAGTGATTCCGATACGGATAACACCAAGGTAACAATGGATGAACTTCGCATAGCTAATGAAGAACTATTTGCTAAATACCAATCTTTAATGCTTAGATACTCTAGCTTAAAGAAATCAAAAGTTAGCAAGTCATCCATTCCATGCATTATCAATAATGACACCATCGTTGATACTTTAACCCTTGAGAAAGCAAACTTAGCTTCTCAAAATGTCACATTGAGAGATGAGGTGAATTCCCTCAAATCTCAACTATATCAAACACATCCCATGGATAATAGTGATCTAGTTACACGCCACACACAATTGGGATTAGAGAATGATTCTCTTAAAACCCAAGTGCACGAGCTCAAAGCACGGGTGTCCACCTTGGATACCAACATTTCTTCTTTAAAGGAGAAATATGAGCTCATGTCCTCCCGTATTGAGAGATTCAGTAAAGGTCAAGGACAATTGGATGATTTGCTTGCAAATCAATTTCCAGCCACACATCATGTTGGCCTAGGATTTGTAAAAGCTAATGCATCTAATGATCGCACCTCCTATAGTGGTGTCACTATAGATTTTGTGAGGCCTTCCTCCGGTGCATCCACAAGTGGTGTCAAAGACACTATAGGTAGCTATCCTACCAAGAATGTCACCACATCACTTTGTATTCCTTTTGGCAAGAAACCCACTAAGGGTGGAAACCAAAAGCAAGGCCATGCTTATATGTACACTAATACTCATCCACGTAGGAAACATCCTACTTCACAAGTGGATAATCATGACACATTATGCTCCGCACCCACGGACACGTACACAACCACACATGAGAAATACTCATGTACGTGCTCCCACACACCCATATGCTCATACGCATCATTCTTTCATGTATGCTAATTCTCCACATGTCATGCATGATCAATATGCTTCATATAATATGCATGTTCCCAAGAATACATATCATTCAAGAATGTACAATGCATATCCTCCACCTCATATCTATGCTAGAAATCATGTTCCTAAGAAGCATGCACCACATAGAAATCCAACTCATATGCATGCAACTAGGAATAGGACTCCCAAGATGTACACTATTTGGGGTCCTAAGAACACTAGTCTAAATGTTAGGAATGCTTATGTTGATTCCTACTTTCATGATGTAATTAGAAATAGTAACTATGTTGGGAAGCGAAAGTCCACTTGGACTTGGCTTCCAAAGGGCTAATCCCCTTGGACCCAACAAACATTGGGTACCATAAGCTTATGGTATATTATATAGGTACCCAAGAGAAAGAAGAAGAGCAATAAATGTCTTATTAGCTCTAAAGGGAAAGGATGGATTTTTGATAGCGGTTGCTCCAAACACATGACGGGAGATCCCTCATTGCTCTCCGAAGTGATTAGCATCAAAGATGGTGCAACGGTCACTTTTGGAGGTAATCAAAAGGGAACCATCATTGGAGTAGGTATCGTTGGTAATCCTTCCAAACCCCTAATTACTAATGTTTATCTTGTTAGTGGTTTATGTCACAACCTCATTTCTATAAGTCAACTTTGTGACAAAGGTTACAAGGTTAACTTCGGAGTTCGGAGAAGGATTGTGTACTATTGTTGATTGTGATTCAAATGTTTTATTTTCAGGTATTAGGCGTAAAAATATTTATTATTTAAGCTTGCCTAAAACCGTAGAACATTGCTTAGTTGCTAACACAAGTGAACAACTATTATGGCATCGCCGTTTTGGTCATGTTTACTTCAAGCACTTATATAAGTTAGCTAAGCATGATCTAATCAAAGGTTTTCCTAAGATTGTTTTTAATAAGAAAAAATTTTGTGATTCATGTCAAAGAGGTAAACTAAGTAAATCTTCATTTAAGCTTAAAGAATGGATTACTTCTAAGAGGCCCCTAGAACTTCTACATTTAGATTTATTTGGGCCAACTAGAACCGCTTCTTTATGTAATGCTCATTATGGACTAGTTGTCGTTGATGACTTTTCTAGATTTACTTGGGTTTCATTCTTAACTATAATAAGAATGAAGCTCATGAAGAGTTTACCAAATTTTCAAAGAAGATTCAGAATCTTTTAGGATCCACTATTATCACTATTCGTAGTGATCATGGAGGAGAATTTGAGAATGAGTCTTTTACTAAGTTTTGTGATGACTCCGGGATAACTCATAACTTTTCCTTTCCTTGTGCACCACCACAAAATGGTGTTGTAGAAAGAAAGAATAGGACTCTTATTGAGTGTGCTCGCACTATGCTCCATGATAGTCATTTAGGACTACAATTTTGGGCAGAAGCGGTGCACACGGCATGTTATGTGCTCAATAGAATCCTAGTGAGATCCCGAACAAACAAAACTTGTTTTGAGTTGTTTTACGATAAAAAGCCTCAAGTGAAATATTTTCGTGTCTTTGGTTCAAAATGTTTTATAAAGAACACCTTTGGTAATTTAGAGAAATTTGAGCCAAGATCCGAAGAAGGAATTTTTGTTGGATATTCCACACGTAGCAAAGCCTACCTGATATACAACAAAACTTCTTCAACGATTGAGGAATCGCTTCACGTATCTTTTTATGAAGATTTTGACTTTCCTCATGTTGTTGTTGATAATGTAGATATTCTTTGTGAGTCTCTTAATAATGTTAAGATTAATGATAATATTGTTGAGACTAACACTTCTAACGAAGTTGTTGAAGTTGTTCCTAGTGATCCAGGTTTACCCAAAGCTTATCCAACCGTTCGCAACCATCCCCATAACCAAATCATTGGAGATATTGGTGTGGGTGTTCGAACGAGATCAAGAATTGAAGAATTCTCCCATTGCGCATTCGTCTCTACCATTGAGCCAAAGAACATTCAAGAAGCTTGTGAGGATAGCTCTTGGATAGTGGCAATGGAGGAAGAACTAGCGTAATTCGAGAGAAATGAAGTTTGGGAACTTGTACCTCTTCCAAGTGGTCACCAAGCTATTGGGACCAAATGGATCTTCAAGAACAAGACGGATGAAAATGAGGTAATCACACGGAACAAAGCAAGGTTAGTTGCTCAAGGCTATCGGCAAGAGGAAGGTATTGATTTCGAAGAATCCTTTGCCCCCGTAGCTAGATTAGAAGCTATTAGGTTGCTTTTATATTTTGCATCCCATAAGAATTTTAAATTATTTCAAATGGATGTTAAAAGTGCATTTTTAAATGGATGTGTAAATGAAGAAGTCTATGTTTCTCAACCTCCTGGTTTTATTCATGAGAAATTTCAAACCATGTTTTCAAACTTAAGAAAGCGTTGTATGGATTGAGACAAGCTCCTAGAGCTTGGTATGATCGCCTTTAGGACTTTCTTTTGAATTTAGGTTTTAAAATGGGAGAAGTTGATTCTACACTTTTCATTAAAGATTATGAAAATGACATTCTTTTGATTCAAGTTTATGTAGATGACATTATTTTCGGTTCTACTAACTTTCATCTTTGTCAAGAATTTTCCAAATCTATGAAGGATGAGTTTGAGATGAGCCACATGGGAGAGCTCACCTACTTCCTTGGATTGCAAATTCGACAAATGGAGAATGGCACTTTCATACATCAGACAAAGTACACAGGGGAGCTTATTAAGTGATTCGGGATGGAATCGTCTTCAAGCAAAAGGACTCCCATGAGTACTACTACTCATCTACACAAGGATGAAAGCGGAAAAGATGTAGACGTTCGTCTATATCGAGGTATGATCGGTAGCTTACTTTACTTAACCGCTAGTAGGCCCGATATCATGTTTTTCGTATGTATATGTGCTAGATATCAAGCAAGACCTAAGGAGTCACACATGATTGCGGTTAAACGAATATTTCGTTATCTCAATCAATCCCTAGATTATGGGTTACTTTACCCTAAGTCTAGCATATATGAGTTAATCTCATATAGTGATGCCGACTTTGCCGGATGCAAGTCCGACAGGAAAAGTACTAGTGGCACATGCCATTTCTTAGGAAATTCTTTAGTTTCTTGGTTCTCTAAGAAATAGAATTCGGTGTCATTGTCCATGACTGAAGCGGAATATATTGCCGCGGGTCTTGCATGTGCACAAGTTCTTTGGATGAGACACACTCTTAGTGACTATGTTGTCAATTGTGATACTTGTCCTATCATGGTTGATAATCAAAGTGCTATTTGTCTTTCCAAGAATCCGGTACACCACTCCCTTACCAAACACATAAACGTGAGACACCATTTTATAAATGATCATGTAGCTAAGAAGAACATCATCTTAGAGTACATTGAAACCTAAAAACAAATTGCCGATATCTTCACTAAACCTCTTAAAGAAGATTCATTTGTGAGGTTGCGTGGAGAATTGGGAATTATGGGTGAATCTGAAATCTAGAAGCTCAATTTTCATGCTATAACTCCTTATTGAGCTCATATTCTTAATTGTCTTTCGTCATGTGCTTTATTGTTTTATGAGATTAAGAAATGCAATTGTGACTTATTTGATTTCATGAGTTTTCGAAGTTGATTGGAATAATTTGTGTTTCAATAGATTTATTGTTTTCATAATGATTTTAAGATGTATTTGTGATTAGAGTATAGGTCCTAGGGTGAGTGTTCTTATTCTCTGGAATTCTATCTCACTGTGCATTTTTGGACCAGGACAGACGACTGTGTTTCTTTTGACAGTCGACTGCCCTATTCTATATCCTCTATATAAAAATTGATATCTTTCGCACAACCGACTGATGACTGTTTTACAGTCGACTGTTAGCTTAACAGGCGACTGCAATTTAGTCATCAGGCGACTGTACTCTCTGTCGAATTTTTACAGTGTTCTCTGTTTTTCTTGTGATCTGTATTAATTCTCGGCCAGCCGACTGTTGTGTATATGTCAGTCGACTGTCCATCGGACAAGCGACTACATTATACTTGCCAGTCGACTTCCATCTCTCTGAGATTTAATTTTATCACTTCATACAGTCGACTGACTTTTGTTCTCCAGTCGACTGTCTACTGCTGTGTCGGTTCATTTGATTTGATCCGAGCCGTCGATTCTTTGATCCAACAGCTCAGATTAATTTTCCCTGCTTTATATTCATTCAAAGCGATCATTTCCCCTCGTCGATTCTCTCTCCTCCGTTTCGACTGTGCGTTCTTCCCGCTCGATTGATGCTCCTTCGTCGTCAATCTCGCTCCCTTTCGTGCGTCAATCTCGAGGAGTCGTTGCCTTTTATTCTATCACTCAATGAGGTTAGGTTGCTTCCGTCTATCTCGTGACTTCTTAGGGTTTGATCGTTCTGTTTCTTGCCCTAGCTCCGTGCTCGGCCATGGCTCTTTTCGATCATTTCTTCCCTAATGTCTCACTCGACTTCCTCAATGAGCCTGTTCCTTCACCAAAACCTGATCTGGCTCCCTCTTCGCCTCAATATTCGGTAGAGCCTCTTCATATCTCTGTCGGTGACCCTATCACATCCGTGCATGTTGCTGCACACTCATCTCGGGCTGCTGAGCATCCTTCTCGGACCACGGAGTTTCTATTTCGTCAGTTGGACGCTCGTATCTGTGCTCTTGAAATGCTGTCTGTTTCCCTTGATGAGAAGCTTTCGCTTTTGCGTAAGCTTCAGCTTATCTCGTGTAAGCATCTTGCTTGTCCTGTTCCTCCCGAGCTTCGTGACCTGTTTGCTACCTCTGAGAACACTTCTCCTGCTTATGTTTCTCCTCCTCCTGGCTTCACGCCAAAACCCCATGTGTCTCTGACCTCAGTTGTCCAGACTCCACCTCATGTTCCTGTTGGTTCATCTGTTGTTCGTGTTTCGTCTTCCAAGAGGAAGTCTCCTGCTTTTCCTACTCGTCGCTCTGCTCGGCTTTTGTTTCGATCTTCCGACCGTCCGTCGAACCCCTCAGTAATTCAGATCGACTGAGGCTGCTGCTGATGCTGTTCTGTTCACTCACCTGAAGACCTTGTTTTTATTTTGTGGGGTCTGCTTTTGATTAGGTTGAGTGATTCTGATATATGTTTTGTCGTTGTATGATGGATGATGCTGTATGCGACACTTTTATATATGTATGATGATATAGTCTTTGATGTAGTCATGATGTATTTATTTTTTTTGATCATGATGTATCTTTTTGGGGCAGCCATGTTAATGACCATCCGATGATGTACTCAGCTTCTTTATATTATATATATGATGTTACATCTCTTTCTTGTGTCACACTATGCTATATTGATTAACTTCTGTGTGATGTATGATATATTGTCTCTATGTATGCTTCACTCTTCTTGCTGTGCTTTTGAGACAATACAAGAATTTGATATTGGTTAATTCATGCTCTTTCGTTGAAGTGATGAATATGTGAAAATTATTTTCATTTCGAATATCTAAAATATTGATATTGGATTTCAATTCCATTACTCACATGTGTATATGATGAGACTTTATGAGTTTTTGATTCGATATATCTTTATACTCCTTGATTGTTGTTAGTTTGTATTTTAGCACTATTATTGTTGTTGTTATTTGCTCCCACCTTTTTGGATAATGCCATAGGGGGAGAGAAATAAACATACAAGATTCATAATGGATGTGCTAAGTATGTTCTAATGCTTGAATCTAAGATTTTCGTTGCCTTAGATTCAGGGGGAGTAAGATTACAATAAATAGGGATTTTATTTCCTAGATTTCTTGAATTAAATTCATTCATATCTCACTTATTTGCTTCAATTGCTATGTAGATGCTCTAATATTTGTTGGCTAACTTGATTGGCATCTATGTAGGGGGAGTAAGTTTTCATTACGCACAACTATTTATCTTTTTGTTTATGTTTGTTTATCATCATCAAAAAGGGGGAGAATGTTGAGTATTGGACTTCTCCCTACTTGGTGTTAATGATGAACAAACATAAATACTTGTGACTAATCCCATATTTTGCAGTTAATCTATTGCCTAAGCTTACTATGAAGATCAACTAGCAATGGATGACTCACAAACGTGATTGAAGGCAAATGATATGAATTGGATGATCGTAGATTGATGATTGAAGCTCCATAAAGACTTCAAGCTCATACGATGGAAAGAAGAGATTATTCGTCAATGTAATTTTTCTTTTATCTCTTCTAGTAGGTAGCTTAGAAGTAGAACTATGATGGAGCACTCACACACATCTACTTTCGGTCATAGGACATCTCTAGACCTTTGTCCTTTGATCTCAATTCAATTCTCTTTTGTTTGTGCTAGGATTGTTCATAACAGCCGACTGCTTAACAATTTACCGTCGCCTGTCTCAAAAACAGTCGACTGTGTTTTGTTCTACAGTCGCCTGTTATGCACAGACTATTACAATGCAGTTTTTGGGTCCTCTCTGAATATCTCGCACAGGCTACTGTTGAATGTTTTTCAGGTGCCTGTCTTAGCCACAGTCGACTGTGAATGGTTCATCAGTCGCCTGTCTCTCCTTGCCCAAACTCTGTTTGATCCGATTTCTATGGCCAGTCGACTTATGCTGTATATACAGTTGACTGTCTATTAGATTAGCCGACTGTCTATGCTGCAACAATCGCCTTTCTGTAAGTCTATTCTTTGACTCAGCTCTCTGGAAATTTCTCCTATCTGTGACAGTCGTCTGTTTAAGGATATACAGTCGCCTGTTCTGATGGACAGTCGACTGTGTTCCTTGCATCAGTCATCTGTCCTATATCTTATGAGATTTCCAATATTTCATCTAACTTACTCTTCTCTCGGTCAGTCTCCTGTCGAAGAATGTACATTCGCATGTTGGTTTTACAGACGACTGTCTTGGCTTCATCAGTCGACTGTCCACGTGGTAAGTTACCGTTATGAATTCTCACATACCCTTGTTGACTGTGCAATAGTCGACTGTGGTTTGTTCAACAGTCGCCTGTCGCAAGTTCAGATTATATCCGTTGAGATTCTTCTCACGGATTTCGATTGGGCTTTTGCCTAAACTGTTTTGTGGATTTGAGAAAGCCATAAATAGAGCTTCTACTGTTTCATTGGAAGGCTACTCATTCATTGCAAAATCCTTCAATCTTTCATTTCCAATGATCAAAGCTTTCAAATCCAAAGCCCTAAGTATTTCCAAATCTTGTTCTCTTGCTCTCCAACCTAGAACCAAAGATTGATCCTCTAGGCAATTGGTGCAGTCAAGAGAAAGGGCTTTTCTCCTCTCTTCCAAGAGAGTTCTTCAACACACATCACACTTCTCCTTCAAGTTCTACTTCAAGGCATAGGTGATTGTAAGTGTTGCTTTCAGATTTCATAACTTCTTTATTTGAATTGTGCTCTCGGTTGTGAGAGTGGTTTTTGCTTGCTCCCTGGTTGTGGGAGTCAAGGACATCGATTGTATTCGATTGCACTTGTAGGGTTGCTACAAGTGGGTTTTTAAGGAAACCTCAAGTTATGGTTCTAACTTGAGTATCCGGTGGTATCCGGGTGGTAGGGACGTAGGATTACCGGGAACAAGTCGGGAGTTGGCTTGGGTAATCCGAACCCTTGAAACATAGTTGCGTTTGCGTGTGTTTCTCTTTGGGTTGTTTTCTATTCCACACTATTTGTTGGATTGCAATTTATTTGACGTAAATTCCTTTTAAATTTGTATAAACACTATTCAACCCCCCCTTTCTAGTGTTTTCCACATAGACAGGGTCCTTACAAGACGATGGCAACAACATCTCACCACTCCGAAGGGCATAACACCATGCGACCACCTCTGTTCAATAGAACAAATTATGCGAGTTGGAAGATACACGTGAAGACTCATCTACATTCTTTGGACATTGATGCATGTACGGTCACCAAGGATCCATACAAAGCACCTACCAAGGCGGACACCAGAAAATGGTCAGCAGATGAAAAGAAGAGAGGTAATCTTAATGTTAAAGCTATGAAAACCTTATTTTGTGCAGTAACATGTAACGAGTTCAACTGTGTCTCTTAATGTAAGACCGCACATCAAATATGGCATTCTTTCGAGGTAAGTCAAAAGGACAGAAAAGGTAAAAGAGTCCCTGATAAATATGTTACAATCCAAATTTGAAAGTTTCAAAATGGAAGAAGGAGAGAGTAGTTGCGATGTCAATACTTGATTCACTAACATTACAAATGAGCTTGCAAGATTAGGAAAAAGAATTTCCGAGTATGATCAGGTGATGAAGATCATTCGATCGCTTCGATCAGAATGGAAAGGAAAGACAACCACTCTTCGAGAAGCGAACAACTTGAAGACGATCACCGTAGAGGAACTAATGGGTAATCTCATGGCTATTGAGATTGAACTTGAAGAGGACAAAAGAATTGAAGAAAAGCCAAAGAAAAAGAACTAGGCGTTCCAAGCTAATGAAGAAAGCTCAGACACTGAAGAGTCCAAAGAAAGCGAAAGGGAAATCGCTTTCATTATGAAGAGATTCAAGCACTTCCTCCAAGATACGTTTGTTAAACGATGATCTCGTTCGACTAATGAAATTGTCTGTTTTAGATGCAACAAACCAGGTCATGTTCGAAGGGATTGTGCCCTGGAGAAAAATCATGACCAAAGCAAAGGCAACGACAAAGAAAAAGATAGAAGAGGAAGGAAAAGGACAGGAAGGTTACAAAGACAAAGAAAAAGGCTTTCGCAGCTTTCGACCAAAGTGACGTGTCAAGCTCTGATGAATCATCAAACTCATCTAACAACGAAGAACTAAGAGGAAAACGAGCACATATGTGTTTTATGGCTTCAACATCCTTGAAGGTAAAATCAAAACCATCTTCACATCATTATATCAAAGACGGCCTCCTTAGCCATAGTGATAATAGTGATGATGAGAGTGATTATGAATTTCACTATAATTGAGCATATGAGGAATTATGCAATGTTCATGAAAGCCTTATTAGAGAACATCATAAAGTAAGCAAGAAATTTAAGTGTTGCATTAAGAAAAATGTTGAGAAGGAAAATGAAAATTTGATTAGCAAGAACAAATCCCTATTGGAAGAGTTAAATGGAATAAAAACTAGGATAAATGACCTAGATAATATCGTGACTACCACCAAAAAGAAATTTGATGATATATCAAAAGTGGTTGAAAAATTCAATAAAGGAATAGGAAAACTTGACGATATTATCGATTCACAAAAGGCTTCGGGAAGTATGACCGGCTTAGGATACAAAAAATCCAACCCTAAGCCAATAGAGAAGCATGCTAGGAATTCTCACATAAATTACAGGTACATCAAAATGTGGATTCCTAAAAGTGGCACGAACAAAGCAAAGAAAAGGTATGTAAATGAATTTCTACATAATGTTCATTTTAATAAGAATTATACCTATATGTGTGATGGGAGTACAAAACCACATTGGGTTTGGCTTCCATTAAAATGATTATTTTTAATATCTTCTAATCCCCTGACCTAAAAGAACAGGTTACCTAAAGTACTTATTTTCAGGTATCAACGGGTACAGGGAAAAGCAAAAGTGTCTCAAAATCTTGCTTGCAAACAAAGAATAGACAACTAGATAAAATAGTAAGAAAATTAAGTTTAATTATTTTTTATATCTCTGCTAATAAATTTTCAGTAGTTTAAGTAGACATTAAATGATTGTATGAATGTATGAAAATATTTGGCATGATTTAAAACTGAACTTAAAGCCGTTTTTGAGAAGTTTGCCAGATAACCGCTATCTTGCCAGATAGCCGACTATCTGGGTGAGTTATGTAATTTTGTTTACAGTCGACTATTAATGTGAACATTTTGGACTTTGGGCTACTTTATTAAGTTATTACCTTATTGCTTCACTTAAACCCATTAAAGAGAAGTGATCTCAACCCTTGATTTGATCCTAAGGCTAAGATTCACCAAACTTGAGTAAAACCCTAAAATTTACCCCTTTCTCATCCATCTCCACAATAGCCGACTATAACCCCTTCCAATCTCCAAAATTGAAAATATCAAGTTGATTTCAGAGATCAAAGTTGGAGGAGAAGGTATTCTCAAGGAGATCCATCTACTAGGTATATCTCCATCTCACCCTCATTTCAATTTCTAGATTTTCAATTTACTAGAACCATGGCATAGAACCATCCTTCATGAAAGGTTTGTTAAGATAAGTGATCTTGAGAATTATGGTCTTCACTACACCTTTCAATATCAAGGCCTAACCGACTTATTCTCACACTGGAACAAGTGCAAATGTTTTCCTAGACCCATAAACTTGTTCTACACAAACTAAACCATGAACACCTCCATCTCAACCATAACAACTAAGGTGTTTAATAATACTATCAAAGTCACCATTGAAAATTTGGGCTTAAGACTCGGCATTCCTAGCACGAGGGCATTACTCTGGGAGATTGAGATGACGAACCATGATGTCCTCAAACTCATGTAGAAGAGTGGAAAGAGCTACAAAGATAGCCTACCCACTAGTTACCTCACCTCCAAAGTGAGAATCCTCACTAATTTCCTTTTATATAACATTAATCAGAGGGGAGGTAGTCGAGCCGTTCTCTCACTCAATTAAGCTAAAACTGTTTATGCCATGTTAGCTAAAATTCGAGTAAATTGGTCCCAAATCATCTTCAATTACATTGTTCATAGTTCTGTTTCCATGAACTCCACTTCACCTCTCCATCATGGTTACTATATTACTTTCAATTTTTTCTTCGTCGGTATCAATATTGAGAGTGAGACCCACTTTATCGAACCGATGACACTTTTTGATTCGATAGCTCTAAATGGGATGGGCCTTGGTATGGACCCATGAAGAAGAGGGAGAAGGAGAAGGAGAAGAGTAAGGAGAAGGAGAAGAAGCAGCAGAAGAAGAAGAAGAATAAGAAGAAGAAGAAGAAACTGATGAATAGCAACCCATGGAAGAAGAAGCTTCGGAAGACATCCCCGCCTTATTTTCTTGCATTCTAACAAGTCATACTTTCTCGGCTTGACAAAATGGAAGATAAAGCAAACGATCGCATGAATAGCTTGCAGGATGATGTGTTCCAAAAGATTGCTAGTCTCAAAGAGCCATTGAAGAATTGGCATGAAATTACCGATGATGTCATTGAAGAGGTAAAGGACGAGCTCGAGAAGCTGAAGAAAGAGATTCGGGGAGGATAGCTTCATGTCATTTGGATGTTTGCTTGTTTATGTTATTTATGTTTAAAAACAATGTTCTATGGTCTGTATTATTGCAACAATCGTTCTCCCACAGTTTTGTGCTACTATGTGAGAAATACTATATTATGTTGTGAACTTCATGATGTGCAATGATGATGATGTTTAATTGCTACAATATCCATTTGATCATGTTGCACTATACTTATAAATTTAGTTCGTTCTTATGAGTATGATATTTTCTTATACAACTCCATTTGTCACTTGATATAAATTATACTTTGTTTATTCATAACCATTTTTTTGAAGTCACAAAAATATGAAATCATGCATATTAAATATTTTTGCTACCATCATTAATACAGGGAGAGTAACCTCTTCGTAGCGATCATGCTCATGCATTTCTGTAGGGGAAGCGTAAGTGATTTTATTTGTTTCATATTATTTTATTTTATATCATTTGTTGTCATCATCAAAAAGGGGAGAGAGTGTTGGGATATTGAGACCCACCCCAGTGGTTTTGATTATGTGCACACGTGATATAAGGACTAACAATCTTATTCCATGTGTGTATAGATATATTCACTGATTGGAGCCATTGTGACGCAAATCGAAGACTTAAAGCTGCGATCAAGAACACTACAAATTGAAGCACATGATGATCTTGGATCTGAAGCAAATAAAGATCTGAGAACAAAAGGAGTTAGCTCAAGATCTATAATCAAAATGAAGAGCTAAAGATATAGTATGTGAGTATCTACTTAGATTTGTAAAGCCAAAAGTATGTCATACACACACATTCTAAAAATCTTCTAAAAATGTTTTTAAATTACATTACTAAGTATATTTCATAAATATAATTTTTGGAAATTATGTTGGAAATATTTTGAAGTATATATTATGAAGTATATCAAAATAGCCGACTATTTTGATTGATAGCCGACTATTTTGTACAGCGATTTTGTAAAAACTCTCTGTCAAAATAATAGCAGATTGTCTTAAATAATAGCCAACTATCTGGAGAAGATAGCCGACTATCTGGAAAGATAGCTGACTATATGGGTCAACACAGGCCAGATTTGGAAATCTGCCTTGATTTTTGCTAGCCGTTAGAGTTGACTTTGAGAGCTGATTATATGTTGTTTTGAGCAGAATTAAAGCTTCTATTTATCTTCAAATAGAAGAGGTTTTCAGATGTTTTATAAACAATTATTCTTATTTGAAAAACTCTCTGCATTGCTCAAAAGCTCTCGCTCCATTCTTTGAGATTAAAAGCTCTAAGGCTACTGTTTTTAATCTGAGTTCTAATCATTTCTCAGATCTATTTTTCAGTAATCTTTCTAGCCTTTTTTTGTTAAACTTGATTTTTTGATCTCCAAGCTCTAATTGCTTTTTCTTTGAGATTCAAAATACAAGTTCTCTTATTTTAATCATTGTATCGATTTAAAATCTCATATTTTTCAAAGATTAAAATATTTGAAGTTTCGATTTCTAAAGCCTAAGTGCTACATTTTAGAGAATCGAGTTTCAAGACAAGTTTTTTTGATCAAATCGTGTTGGCATTACATACCATATATTTGATCAAAAGAGAATTTTTCTTTAGCCACATTTTCACTCACAAATACTATTGGCTATAGGAAAACTATTGTACTTCATTTCATATTTTTTGTAAGTCTTTGAAGAAGACTTTGGATTGTAAATTCCCGTGTTAAAAAGGGAATAGTGGAAATCCTAGTTTTGTTGTAACTAGGTGCTGAAATTCCTAGCGAGGGAAGCTAGGTGATTGAACGAAGTCCTCTTCATTTGAGCGAAGGTTTGCTTTCGTTGAGAGCTAATGTATTTGTTACTAGAGTAGGATACAGTGGGCAAGTGGGACTTGCGTATCCGAACCAGTGTAAATTACAGTGGGTTTGCGTTGTGACTCTGACTCTCTTACTCTTTTATTATTATTGCTTGTACGCTTTCATTTTTGCTGTTCTTAACTCTTATCTATTAAAATCATATAATTGTTGATTAACTTCAAATTTGAGGCAACTCAATTTGATACTTAGGAAACACATAGAAGGATCGATGTTTAATCGAAAAATACTTATAATTGTTAACAACTCTATTCAACCGCCCTTCTAGTGTTGTTTGCCATCCACAGGATCCAACAAGTTACACAGTTCTATATTAGTAAACTAAAGCATTGATTAGTTGACTAATGCAATATAGCAGTAGCTATTAGCCGATGAATAGAAGAGTTAGTCAACTAATGCACTTAGCAGAATGCAGGACACTCTGTATTAGTCGACTAATAATATCATTAGTCAACTAATGAGCTTACACTAACATGTATTATGCATTTATAGAAAGGCATATGACGTTGTGTCAAGGCTCAAGATTTGATTGAAAATATCTATGATAAGGACTCGGATATAATCGGTATCATTTAAGCTCATATTGTTGTATTTTATATAAATGATGCATCTTTAATTTTCTTATCATAGATATGATACGAAAGCCTTGAAGACACACACACACACACACACACACACACACACACACACACACACACACACACTTCATCTAATAGAATTAAGACTTAGAATATACATGATACCTTTTCTTGATCATACCATATTGATTCTAATCTTAACCTTTGATTGCTGGTATCATTAGTTAACCAACAAACCTTTGTGGTCGACTGACGCTATCATTTCTTCATTGGTTAATTCATACCATGATTAATCGATTAACTCATTCATTGGTCGATTAATACATAACTTAGTTTTTTCCATCAAATCTTGAGCCTTGCCACAACGTCATATGCTTTCCTATAAATGCATAATACATGTTAGTGCAAGCTCATTATTTGATCAACATCAAAACATATATTGGGGTGATCCAGTATCAAATAATAACTTCCTTCAATTATCTGTAACCAAAGAAAAAGTTTTCTCTTCTCAATTCATGACTACCATGTTCTCATTGAAGACCTCAAAAATAAAAATATAGTTCTGCCTAAACATTTTGCAGCCAGAGCCTTGATTGAAAAGCACATGAGTATTAGATGGAATACAAGAATAACCTTAAACATAAAAGAGAACAGACGTCCCTGGAAGATGTCTAAAATTTACACTATGGTTGAGAAAAATAATAAAGAAAGAGAAAAAATCACAATGTCCAAGAAAATTGTCTCCATGGATGATTTAGTATAGAGCAAATCCCATATGCCCCCTTCACATCATAGGAAGACTTTCAAAGAGCAATGACCCAACCATAAGTTTAATCCAAAATTTCAAAAGAATCATAACACCAATTTCAAGAAGAATAGACTGTGCTTTATTTGTAAAAAACTTGGACATCATGTCACACAATGATGGTTCTAGAATGAGACTTTAACACAAAGTGCAAACTTGGTAGATGGAGATATTATTGCAGTGGTGATCTCAAAAGTTAACAAGGTTGCACATACGAATAAGTAGGTGATTGAATCGGACGCAACCCAGTATATTTGAGCTAATGGATTAGTTTTTACCTCTTATGTTTGTATCAGTAATGGTGATGAGAATGTGTATGTGGGAGATTCAAGATCCTTACCCATTGTAATGAAATGAAAAGTCCCCAAAAGTTAGATACAAGAAAGATCCTTTCGCTCAATGAGGTGCTCCTTGTTATGAACACCTGTTGGAATGTTGTGACCATCTATCTTCCTAAAAAAAGTAGGTGTTACGGTTATTTTTGAATTGGATAAGATTGCAATGACTAAAAATAGTCAATTTATGGGGAAAGTTTATTGCAACCAAGGTCTTTTTTAATGTACTTGAAATTATGAATGGAATTGCATCTTCGTCTTGTGCTTACTTGATTAACTCTTTTGATACATGGCATTATGGATTAGGACATGTGAGCTTTTTTAACATTAAGAAAATAAAAGAACTTAGTTTATTGCATAATCCCACATCTTTAAATCATGATAAATGTGAAATGTGAAGGGTATATTGAATCTAAAGTTACTAAGAAAACTTGCTAACTGGTTCAAATAGAAATTGAGTTGCTTGCTCGCATCCTAGTGATCTTGGTAACTTAAAATTATCGTAACAAGAGATGGTACAAGATTTTATATCACCTTTGTTGATGATTACTCTAGATATACCAAATTTTATTTGTTTAAATTAAAATATGAAGCATTTGAAATGTTTATGAAGTATAAAACAAAAATAAAGAATCAACTAAATAACATAATTAAAAGACTTAGATCGGGCAGAGGATGTGAATTCATACCTTTTACTGATTACTATGAAGATGATGGAATAATTCATGAAGTAATACATTATTCTCATGAATCTAGTGGCATTACAGAAAGAAAAAATAAAACTCTCAAAAAGATGGTGAATATATGCTAATTAGTTCTGGTGGACTATTGAACTTAAGGGGGACAGCTATCCTTTCAGCTTATCACATTCAAAATAGAATTTCAAATAAGAAAACGAGCAAGACACTACATGAACTTTGGATAGGTCTCTCTTCCACCCTTAATTACCTTAAAATATTTTGTGCCTGGCTAAGGATTATTACAGGAACCTTAAAAGATAAAATTAGGTCCAAAAATAATTACATGCTTATTGTTTAAGCTCAAAATAGTGCATAATATAGATTTTTAGTTGTGAAAAATGAGCAAAATATCATGGAACCTAATACTATTGTTGAAACTAAGAATGATGACTTCTTTGTGCACATCTTTCCTATGAAAATTGCATAATAGTAGATTGACACATATACCTTATTCATCTAACACTAATGAAGTATAGTCTCATGACAAATGAAGCATAGTCTCATGACAATGATGATGAGGTAGAATTAAGAAGTAACGAGTTAGAAAGAAGGCTAACTTTGCTAATAATTTGTACACATTTCTTGTTGATAATGATCCAAAAATGTATAATGTGGCCATCACTTCACCCAATATATATTTTGAAAAGAAGATATTAATAGTGAATTAGAATCCATTTTGACTAACCTCACTTAGCAAATTGTTGATTTTCCACCCAATGCAAAACCTATTGGTTGCAAGTGGATATTCAAAAGAAATTTAAAATTGGATGATTCAATTGAACAGTTTAAAGCTACACTAATTATCAAAGGATATAACCAAAGGAAAGATATTGATTATTTTGACACATTTGTTCTTATTACTAGAATATCTTCTATTCATGTATTGGTAGCGTTAGCATCTACTAATGGTCTCATTATTCATCAAATGGATGGTTAAGACCATTTTTCTTAATAGTTTATATTAAGGCCAAAAATGGCGTTAATGGTATTGATGTTGATTCAGACTCTTCTATCGAGGAGAAGCCTCGTCAGCAGGTTGCATGGGACCATGGTTAGTAGAACCAGGGTCATTGGTAGTAGGAATTAGTATGCGATGATCGTTCGACCCTCTGAGCAAATCGAGTCTGAAACAACCGTTGATGGAGATACGACCGTCCTGTTGACTCACTCCGCGAGCTTCCTGTATCACAAAGGAAATTCAGGGGGGTCGGATCTGGGTTCCGACCCAAATCCCCTTCGATGCTTAAGGTAGAATGGGAAATTAAGATAGAGCTTGGAGCTTTTGAGATCGACCCACGGAGGCTCGTCCCGATTCGGACGTCCAAGCTATTTGGAGGAAGAAATATTTAGCGGAGTGTAGAATATCAGAGTACTAAGTTTCGTACCTCCAGAGTCTGAACCCCTCTTTTGTTGTTGTCCCTTCTATTTATAGTTGAGGACGTCTGTCGATAGCGCATAACAGCTCTTCATTGATTATGACGAGATCATCTCCGGGACTATGGATAACGACTACCCATTTACTCGGTATACATTAACCACCTCCTCAAAGTTTGCAGAGCTCCAACGGTTTCCTGAGCCGTTCTATCTATGGATATTAAATCACCCTTGCTAACAGGTTTCAGGTCACTGGGCCGAGGCTCGAGTCTTCTATATGGGCCTTATTGTTTTTCCCCGCTCTATGGGCCGTACGCAAGCATCAACAATGGCCCCCATCATTTGTGCTCTGGAGAAATTTGACTGAGGCCGAATGATGTGAAACCACATTAAATGCACACGGTAGTCAGAGCATGATTATTTGATTTATACCACTAAAACTCATCATCTTCTGATTCGATCCTTGCCGTAGTTTGAAAAGTTCGAACATGTGCCTCTCAGCAAGCGTCTGTCCCTTGATCTGGCGTAAACCCTTTTCTAAATAAATGGGAAGTATAAACAAGCAAGGAGCTTACTTGCTTTGCTCCTGGATTGTTGAAAATCTGCTTTTGCTCCGGCCTCCTTCGAAGATCAGTCACCTTTGTAAAGATAGTTCCCTTCTTCCATTTAAATTTATAATGGAAATTTGGCCCCCTGCAGTGATCAAGGTGATGGGTTTTGAGGGAACTTTAGGGCATAATTTCGATGCCTGACCTACGTCAAACGGACTATAGAGGCAAAAACAAGCAGCGAAAAAACCGTTAAACCATTTAACTAACAAGCCATAAGGTTATCAAAACCCTAGCTAGGAACTCTACTATCTTGAGATGGGTCTGACCACCCCAAGATAGATCTAAGATACTGCAAAATTATAAACATTATGCTTAATTAAACTACATACCCGGAACCTTGCTTGCACCGGTAAGGTGTACCGAACCGTGTCCCGAGCCGCTCCCTGTTCCGAGCTGAACTGCTTCCCGAGCCGCTCCTGGTCCTAAGCTGAACCGCTTCCCGAACCGCACCGTGTCCCAAGGCAAGCAACCCCCTTGTCGCTGATTCAACCACGTGCCAAAGAAATTTTCACTTGAGTAGATCCTCCGTCAAGACTTCGGATCAAATCCGAGCCCCTTCGTGGCTTTGCTAGAGCCCTTCATGAGCAAGGCAGAAATATAGGGAGAGGAGAAAATATTTATTTTAAGCTTAGATCCGAGCGTGCTCCAAACTTTGGGAGCCGCTCAGATCTAGAGCCCTGGACGAATTTAGAGGAAGGGGCAGGCCCCTATTTATATAAGCGACTGACCCCTACCCTTTACTCCATTTCCGATGCAGGACTAAATATTTGGAGTTAAATAATTCAAGTTAGTTTGCCTTTCATAAAGGCCAAACTTCCATGCATTTTAACTCCCTCACCGTTGAGTTTCACATTTGATACAAGCTATCAAATCAAAGAGCACTGAACGATGAACGCGTAGAAAAAAATGGTGAGTCAATCCGAGTCCGTTTGACCCCTCAATTGATCGTCCAAAGATCAACCCATTTCACACAAAGCCATCCTCCAATTTCATCCTAGGGTTCTGAACCCATGTATGGGGCCCACCATATGGGCCCCACTGCAAAAAAACAGGCGGGCCAGGCACCCACGGTGCCCAGGCCCAGGGCGCCTGGGTTTGGCCCATCGCCTAGGTCTATTTGGGCTGACCCATGCCCAGTTTGGGCATGGGTAAGACCCTTTTGTGCTGACTTGACAGTTTTGGGCATATCTCGTGCATTTGGCGCCCGTTTTGGATGCCGTTCGAACCTGTGTTTAGACCGGGACATTCCCATCTTATAGGTAAACTTTTCCTCACGTTTATCTCATTAAATATGGTCGTAAATAATTTACGACACATTTAACTCTTTTTGCATCATATGCAAAATAGTCGCTATCTCAGCTTAAAATCTCCCACTTGCACTCAGGATCATTTATTCTGAATGCAGAGGATAACTGTAAACTATTTGCAGTTTTCTATCCCTTGCATCAAATGCATATTCTCTCTAATTTCTACCTATTACTAAACAAAGTCGCACTCTGTGTGAGACCCTACATCCTAACCCTACACAGGTGGGGCTTGAAGCCCCAAACGGCAGTGACCACGAGCAGCAGGTGTCGTTCCTGTTTCAGTATCATACTTATGTGGTTAACTCATTGACATAAGTATTATCAGGACCACCCTGACTGTGTCCGTGATGAATTCCACAGTTTTAGTCTCTTCGTCAAACTATGTCGTTTAACTTAAGCCTAGGGTACGGTCAAACTGTCAACCCCAATAGCTCGAAGCCGGTTAGTCTCCATCGATATTTAGTGAAATAATTTTGGACATCTTCCAACATACTCTGGCCAAAGTTTTCACTAAAGACAGAACTAACACTACGACACTAACTCCCATTGACCGGGAGAGATGAATCCTATCTTGGTCATTACTCTCCTCGCATGCTTCAAATGTCACCCAATCAAAGACCTTTTGGCATGCCTTACCTCGAAGCTAGGTCAGGATCTAAGTGACACCATTCACGTGCAGGTTCGTACAATGACCTCAAGTTAAAAGACCAACTAGCCTATCATCACTAAGAGTTATCATTGACAGATTGGTCAACCATAACCATATAATAACTCTTGTGGGTCGTTCAGTGAACTCATTCTCCAATGAGCACCTGTGTCTCGTCTCCGACTTTACCAAAGTGAACGATCATGAGATCGTCGTCACCACTACATGATGAAGACTAAGACACAATGGTCTATATGATGTTTCGATATCCTTTCTCGAAACTTCTACGACCACGAACGTTTCTAGACTTATGCTACAGACAGTCAAGCACTTCTCAATGATCGAGATCCTCATCTCGATACTTGTTTGACCTTGCATTAAGTCTCAGGACTTTACCTAAGTTACTAATGATAACTACATTATGAATTAACTTAGATAAATTCTTACCAAACAGCTTACTGTTATTTTGAACAAGATGTCTGTATATATACACAGGGATGAATTTGCCTCGAGGGCATACCCATCTCCCAACACAAGGAACCTACTTATGAGGAGACAATAGCACGTCTCCGGCCCTCTCTGTTGGATGCAACAATCTTGGATCTCTAGTTTGATGATGACAAGCGTGTACGAACTATTTAACGTGTGTGCTAAGTGTGTTTCAGGAATGGCAAAGCAGTAATTCTTCAAAGAGATGAATAAGTCAAGCAGTGGAGATTGCTAATCATATAGCAATTGGAAGAAAGAGAGATTGCTATGTATAATAGCAAATGTGACTTGGTCAAAGAGATGGAAGATTTGCTACATATATTGGACCAAGTCACATTCCAAGGAGATTGTATTGATTCATATCAATTGGGATGGGAAAAAATCTAATAGGGAGATTAGCCATTATTCAATTCCCATCCATATTCCTATTCCTAGTTGGATGCAAATCATTGCTCCTTGATTCAAGGGATTCTCCATCTCCTAGCCTTTACATTACAATCCTTAAGAGGATTTGATCAATGCTGCAATCCACCTCCTTGCCAAACTTCCCTTGTCGCAACCCTAGGGGACCCCTTGCTTGCCAAATTCAAATAAGCCCTAGCATGTAACCCTAGCTCTATATAAACCCTATCATCAAGAGAGCAAAGCTTGCGGTAACACCAAGAAAACCCAAGTCGGCCATATAGTTACTCCAAGGAAAAGACATCTCACTGCAAGAAAGAAGATCTCCTTCAACATCTTGCGGCTATCATCATCTACGCCAAGCATCACCTTCAACATCCCTAGCTGCAAGATTGTCAACTCTCAAGTCCATCTTCAAAACATCTCCAAAGCTAAACTAGCTTTCCTATTCTCATCACTGACTTTTGGAGATCCATGGAGTTTCCATAAAGAAGGAGGAAGAACATCGACGTACGGCTCTTGCTTGAAAAGCATCTCACGTAAGCATTTACATTGGGCTTGCCGACCGCTGGGAGACCAAGACAATAGCCTGTGTCGATCGAAGGAGAGGACTGCCGCAGCCTGTGATATCAAGCCTTGCCGACCCATGTCTGTAGCAGCCGCCGACTGAACCCACTGCTGTGCCATCCAAGCAATTGAGGCCCCCCGACCGCACCAAGAAGCTCCTTGCTGACCCTGCCATCTGCGTGCATACTAGGGCTATCGACACATGATCTTTTTGTGCCATCGACTTAGCTACAGCCACAACAACTGATGATGTCGACCCACTGATCTGTAGAGCTCCTATCATTACTGACCGAGCTCCCAAGCTCTACCAAGCTGCAGCCGACAGCCTTGCTGACCCATAACTTACAAAAGAAATTTTTTCAACAAAGGTGTGAATTAGGAAGGATTGGTCGACGAAATATGAACCGGAGACTGGATCTTGATATACCTCAGAACAATACATTTTTGTTACCACAAGATCTATTCTAAAAAACTTCCAAGTTTATTTTATAGGAATTGAAGGATAGGAAAAGACAGAATACATTTCATACACAGTACAAATAAAATCCGCTCTTTTTTCATTTCGTATCGTATTTTCTTTCATATTTATTCTATTTCTTCACTCTTGCTTACGCTACTTTCAAGAGTCTGTCTAAGTGGCATACGCGGTACCCGCATGCCATCAAGCAGGCAACAAGCCGCAGCAGCAAGCAAGCCATGAACTATCTCCTAGTGCCAAACCTTTGTGCCGACCATTGCAGCCGTGAACCATCATCATAGCCGACCAAGCAAGGCAAAGGGAGCCAAGGCCATAAGTTACCAAGAAGGCATACCAAGGCCGTAACATAAAAGGAGGAGAGCGAAGCCGGAACTTGAGTTGTCGAGAGACATCTACATCTTGCCAGACGAGAGCTGGTACACGCCGATTGACGAAGATGACACCGCTACACAAACTGAGCCTTCTAAACTCTAGTTTATTATTTTGTGTAGTAGTTTGTTAGATCTTCGTAGGGGAAAATATTTACCACTTTTGTGCTCTTTTGGGACTTGTTTAGTCTAGGACTAGACAAGTGGGTCTTGACAAGTGGGACTTGTCAAGATAGAGCATTTACTAGGTTGATAGTGTTCTGTACTCGGGGAGTGTGGTACGTTTTAGGTGGGGGCAGGGAGCTCAGGACCCATTGTAGTTGTACAAAAGGAATATATTAATGCTAGTATTTGCTTGGGGGCTGGAGTAGGTCGTGGGACGATCGAACCAGGGTATATCTGTGCATATTCTGTGATTGCTTCATATTTACTCTGCTTGTGATTATTAACTGCATGTGATCTCTCGTGGGTTGTGCGAGAATTTTTTATAAGCCTACTCCCCCCAGGCTTTGATCCAGATCCAATACTCTCAACATATCGTGGTTCCTGGAAAAGGGAGGTGGCTTCAGATGAAACCCTGCCTCGCTGTTCTCCGAAAGGATCCGGCTTCAAAAGTTCTGCAAGTGATGCTTGACAAGGTGCCAAATCTTTCTTACGATCTGACCGCCAAGATCTGGTCAGATAGTTTATTTCCTCCTTATAGGGTTTGGTTTCCAGGGTTCAATGAAAGAATTTGTTTCCCTCGGATGAATGAAATCGTAGGTACCTTATATCCTTCCAATTTGCCCTTCATTTCCCTCTCCATCATTTTCTAGTAGAAATTTTGAATTATTTAGAGCTTTCATCATGTCAACTTACACCCATGCTATTTCTTCTATGGTTTGTTTTACCATGCTTTGTGAACTTTGTGAGGTTCGACCATCCATTCGTCTATTTAGATATTTCTTCCGAGTAATAGCTGACCCTCGCAAGGTATGGTGCCACATCGTGGCTCACGTGAACAGAATGCTTATTTGAGATCTTGCTATCCCTTTTTTCGTTGGGAGGGTACTTTTGCATTTAGCTCCCTTCCAAGCTTAGGATCTTTCCTCATGGGTTGGAACCCTCCCAACCCAGATGTTTTTGAGGATTATGGGTTATTGCCTAGTGAGACCGAAGTAGCCCAACGTCTATTGAGTCGACCGCTGGTAGAGATATCTACTTCCTTTTTGCTGGACAACCATCGGCTGAAGACCGTTTTGTGGAATCAGGGTCACGTGCACTGCTCCTGTGCTTTTATTACATCCACTTACGGTAATTATACTCTTTATATGCTGATATGGCTAGAGGAGATCATAGAAGTGTAGACCCCATTCTGGACCGGATCTGGGGAGTAGCACAAGAAGAAGAAGAGTGCTGAAGGATCAAGTGCTTAGTCTTCTCTTCCGCTCAGTCAGAGCTCCTTCTCTAAGGGAGGTGGTGCTAGGGGGACCTACATGTTGATCACTCCTTATTTTACACTTTTTTTACCGCATGTTTGCATGCCATTTAGTTCGCCCAAATCATGTTTTTCACGATATATCGACGATATTGCGATGCTTTTCACGATTTGTTGTTTTTGTCACATTTCAGGTGATTTGGCGCGATTTGGAGTGATCTCGAGATGCGCTTACTCCAGAGGGTCACCGACGACCTCCCCGAGGGGTATTTTACTGTTGGAGAGGAGCGGAAGAAGAACGGACGTCGCAGGAGCGACGAGGAGGCCAAAACAAGCAATCTGGGCATTTTTAGTGTCCCACTCGGCCGAGTGAAGGAGTCACTCGGCCGACCAGCGAGACACCGCTCGGCCGACCAGATCAGACACGATTCTTACGTGCACTCGGCCGAGCGACGGATACCACATCGGCCGAGTGACGAGACCCCGTCCGCCCGAGTGGCGCCCAGACGAAGCCCTTCAAAAATCGCCATGTTACTGTTTTTCGGCTGCCTGAGCTTCAGAAGACCCACTCGGCCGAGTGGATAATCCCGACCGCCCGAGTACCATGAAGCCATCGGCCGAGTGACGACAACTCACTCGGCCGAGCAGCCCCCGAAGTGAAGACCCCTGAAGATCAAGACTTACTGGAAATTTACAGGGTTTTCACTCGGCCGAGCGGCTTTTGTCACTCGGCCGAGTGCGACGCGCTGCCTGTAGCGAAAATTGCGGAAAACAGGCTGCGCAGGGGTATTTTGGTCACAGTTTTTGGACGATTTTGGGGGGTATTTAACCCCTGTTTTTACCCTAGTTTAAAAGAGCTTTTCTCTTAGATTTTTGTAGCCTTTTAGATTAACCTTTAGCTTTATTCTTGAGATTGGAGAAGAGACAAAAGTTGATTTTTGTGGAATTAATTGAAGAACTCCATTGGTTTGTGTTTTCTCTTCTCTAAAAATTCTATTTTTATTGCATATCTCAATATTGTGATGAATTCTATTGCTTATTTCGTTGATTATTTTTGTGATCTTGCTATGAATTGTGAGTAGTCGCCACGTCTTGGGGCGTGGGGATGAACCCTACAAGCCCTATTTCATGATTGTGATGAATTGGTAGGAATTTTGCTAGAATTGCTATTAGGGATTAGATTGGGATCAATTTACTACGGATGGCTAGGAATTCACATCGATTGGGATTTGCAAGAGATTGGATCCCAATTCGATAGGAAACCCTAGAAATCCGAATTGGGTTGGAACTGAATTTCCGTAGTATCGGTTTGCAAGAGATTGGACCGATACTAGGGTTCCCGGTTGCAATTCCGTGCCGATACCCGTTTGCAAGAGATTGGACGGGTAGGAACTATCCCAAACTAGGTCGCGGGCCGAGTTTGCAAGAGATTGGGCTTGGTGCGTGATTGAACGATGATGTTGATCCTAATGCTAGCTTCCCTAGGCTAGGGTTTGCAAGAGATTGGACCCGAACCTAGGAAAGCTATAGACCGGCAACAGCGCGAGAGCGTGAGCTTGGTTCTACATTCAGTTACAGCTAGTTCATCCAAAATCTTATTCTAGCGATTTTGATACCGATGAACCACTTTTACGAAATATGGTGAGTAGCGGGAATTCCCCATTCCCTAGACGTCCTTTATTTGATTTGATATTTCTATACTTTGTCTGACGATTGTGACAGGATCGCCAAAGGCAAATTTTCTCTCTTCTTAAATAGCTAGGTTGATTGGAACAAGCACGGTCATTCGTCCTCCCTGTGTTCGATAACCCGCTCGCTGCTACACCGTGCACTTGCGGTAAAACTACAACCGTTCTTTAGGGTTACATCCCGGAGCGATGTTTTCCTACGATTCGTCTGATGTGTTCCTCGATTCCAGGAATGAACCGGAGCCGAGTGAAAGCTCTGATGACGCTAGCACAGAATCGGAGCGCGCCTATTTCGATGCATTGTCCTCACTAAGTAGTGAGTCTGACTCTTCACAAGAGAGCGCGCCACCTGAGCACGAGCTAGACCCAGCTGACAAGGAAGAAGCCAAACTCATGCAAGCTGATGAAGTAGAAGGAGCGGGGCCTCTTCAGGTAGAAATTAAACAATTACCTCCGAATCTAAGGTACGCCTTTTTGGGTAACAAATTAACTTTCCCGGTGATAGTAAACTCCCACCTCGCGCCAGACCAACTTGAAAAACTCCTAGACGTTCTTAGGAGCCATAAAGATGTCCTGGGATACACTATCTCCGATCTAAAAGGGATAAGCCCTAGGCTTTGCACGCATAGGATCCATTTGGAGGATACCGACGCCACCTCCATAGAGCCTCAAAGGCGGTTAAACCCGAACATGAAGGAGGTGGTTAAAAAGGAAATCCTAAAATTGCTAGAAGCCGGTATAATTTATCCTATCTCAGACAGTAGATGGGTTAGCCCCGTTCACGTCATCCCCAAGAAAGGGGTGATGACTGTCATAAAAAATGAAAAAGGTGAGCCCATATCTACGCGCACCATCACGGGATGGCGAATGTGCATTGACTATAGGAAACTCAATAAAGCCACCCGAAAGGACCATTACCCATTGCCCTTCATTGATCAAATGCTTGAACGCCTTGCAAAACATAAATACTTTTGCTATCTAGATGGGTATTTGGGATTCTTCCAAATCCCTTTGCACGAAGATGACCAAGAGAAGACAACTTTCACTTGTCCCTATGGCACCTATGCCTACCGTAGGATGCCGTTTGGCCTTTGTAATGCTCCCGCCACCTTTCAGAGGTGTATGACATCCATATTTTCCGATTACATTGAAAATATTATGGAAGTTTTTATGCATGATTTCTCGGTTTATGGAAGTGAGTTTGACTCTTGCTTGGAAAATCTTACTAAAGTCCTAAAAAGGTGCCAACAAAACAATCTCACTCTCAATTGGGAGAAGTGTCACTTCATGGTCACGGAAGGTATAGTTCTCGGACATCTTGTCTCTTCGAGAGGAATTGAGGTAGACAAAGCAAAGATTGAGGTAATCGAGAAACTCCCTCCTCCTATTAATGTCAAGGGCATTAGAGGCTTTCTTGGTCATGCGGGGTTTTACCGCCGCTTCATCAAGGATTTCACCTCGATTGCCCGACCGCTTACTTCCTTGCTCGCTAAAGATATTCCTTTTGTTTTTTCAGGAGAATGCTTGCAAGCCTTCAACACCTTGAAGGAAGCACTAGTCTCCGCGCCCATCATACAACCACCGGATTGGAGCATTCCTTTTGAGCTAATGTATGATGCTAGCGACCAAGCCATTGGAGCGGTGTTGGGACAAAGGAAAGATAAGAAGCTTCATGCGATATACTATGCGAGCAAGACATTGGATGACGCGTAGAAAAACTACACAACTACCGAGAAAGAGCTTCTAGTGGTCGTCTATTCCATAGAGAAGTTTCGCTCCTACCTCCTCGGTTCCAAGGTGATTGTCCACACCGACCATGCGGCATTGAAGTATCTTTTAAACAAGAAGGAGGCCAAACCTCGGTTGATTAGGTGGATACTCTTGTTGCAAGAATTCGACTTAGAGATCAGAGATAAGAAGGGTACGGACAATGTCGTGGCGGATCATTTATCTAGGCTCATTCGCGACAAGGAGGATGTGAGTTTGCCTATCGACGACACTTTCGTGGATGAGAGGCTATATGCCATAAGGACCGGAGAGGTCCCTTAGTACGCGGACTTCGTCAACTACTTGGCTTGTGGAATTAAACCGCATGGGATGCCCACGCATCAAAAGAGGAGATTTCTTCATGAAGTCCGTAGCTATTTCTGGGAAGATCCATACCTCTTCAAGATATGCAAGGATAGCGTCATTCGGAGGTGTGTTTCTAAAGAGGAGGCGACATCCATCATTTTGCATTGCCACGGTCTACCATGCGGAGGACATCATGCCGCCTCTAAAACTACCGCTAAGATTTTGCAGAGCGGGTTCTTCTGGCCGACAATGTTTAAAGACACCCACGACTTTGTAAAGGGGTGCGATAGATGCCAACGGACCGGAAACATCTCCAAGCGCAATGAGATGCCAATGAGGCCCATCCAAGAAATTGATCTTTTTGATTGTTGGGGAGTAGACTTCATGGAACCATTTCCGTCGAGCAATGGCAACAAATACATCCTATTGGCCGTCGACTATGTCTCCAAATGGGTGGAAGCAATCGCCATCCCTACTAATGATGCAAGGGTCGTCTCCAAGTTCTTCAAGCAAAATATCTTCCCGCGCTTTGGAGTGCCGCGTACCTTGATAAGCAACGGGGGGAGCCACTTCATAGAGAACAAGTTTGAAGCCATGCTAAAGAAGTACGGGGTAAACCATAGAGTTGGCATGGCATATCACCCCCAGACAAGCGGCCAAGTGGAAGTCTCAAATAGAGAAATTAAGCAAATTCTTGAAAAGACGGTGGATCGATCTAGAAAGGATTGGTCAATGAAGCTAAACGATGCTCTATGGGCATATCGCACGGCCTTTCGCACTCCCATAGGCACCACACCGTTCCGACTCGTTTATGGGAAAGCTTGCCACTTACTGGTAGAGTTGGAACACCGCGCATATTGGGCCATTAAGACCTTTAATTATGATTACAAGAGTGCGGTGGTAAGGCGACTCTTAGACATCAACGAGCTTGATGAGATAAGAAGAGACGCCTACGAAAGCTCAAGAATTTACAAAGAAAGGACCAAGATTCTCCACGATGCCCGCATAACCGTCACGAACTTCAAAGTAGGAGACAAGGTCTTGCTCTATAATTCCCGGCTCTGACTATTTCCCGGTAAGCTGAGGTCACGTTGGTCCGGACCTTTCACCATCAAGCACATACAACCGGGAGGAGCTTTCGAGTTGGAAAGCAAGGATGGTTCCACATTCAAAGTAAATGGTCAGAGGCTCAAACACTATTCCGAGGGAGTCCCGACGGGTGAAACCAATAGAATATATTTGCTTAAGGGACGGCCGGATGATCTTTCATACCTCCTTGATGAGGTGATAGAAGAGGCGATCCCCCACTCGATTGGTGCTCTATTCGATGAAGATTTCGAGGAAGGCCCGGATTTAGGCCAAGATGAGAAGATAGATGATTCCCCCGACCTCTCCGCTGAAAATGATGAAGGCGACGCTCATGTCGCAAGGATTCGAGAGCTCTGCAAGCTCTCGAAATTAAAGTCTCCGAAGAAAGCTCCGCCGATACGGAAATCGGCGTCACCGGTGAATGATCACTCCTTATTTTACACCTTTTTCCCGCATGTTTGCATGCCAGTTAGATCGCCCAAATCATGTTTTTCACGATATATCGACGATATTGCGATGCTTTTCACGATTTGTTGTTTTTGTCGCATTTCAGGTGATTTGGCGTGATATGGAGTGATCCCGAGATGCGCTTACTCTAGACGGTCACCGACGACCTCCCCGAGGGGTATTTTGCTGTTGGAGAGGAGCGGAAGAAGAATGGATGTCGCAGGAGCGACGAGGAGGCCAAAACAAGCAGATTGGGCATTCTTTGTGTCCCACTCGGCCGAGTGGAGGAGCCACTCGGCCGACCAGCGAGACACTGCTCGGCCGACCAGTTCAGACACGAGTTACCTGTGCGCTCGGCCGAGCACAGAAGACCCACTCGGCCGAGTGACGATACCACGTCCGCCCGAGTGGCGCCCAGACGAAGCCCTTCCAAAACATCGAAGTTTCTGTTTTTCGGCTGCCTGAACTTCAGAAGACCCACTCGGCCGAGTGGTAAACCCCGTCCGCCCGAGTGCAGTGAAGTCATCGGCCGAGTGACGACAACTCACTCGGCCGAGCCGCCCCCGAACTGAAGACCCCTGAAAGACCCGACTTACTGGAAAATTGCAGGGTTTTCACTCGGCCGAGCGACTTTTGTCACTCGGCCGAGTGCGATGCGCTGCCTGTAGCGAAAACTGCGGAAAACAGGCTGTGCAGGGGTATTTTGGTCACGATTTTTGGACGATTTCTGGGGCTATTTAAGCCCTGGTTTTACCCTAGTTTTGAGAGCTCTCTCTTAGATTTTTTGCAGCTTTTTAGATTAGTTTTTTAGCTTTATTATTGTGATTGGAGAAGGAGCAAAACTTGGATTTTTGTTGGATTAATTGAAGAACTACATTGGTTTGCATCTCTTCTCCCTAAAAATTCTATTTTTATTGTTTATATCATTGTTGTGATGAATTCTATTGCTTATTTCAACGATTATTTTTGTGATCTTGCTATGATTTGTGAGTAGTCTCCACATCTTGGGGCGTGGGGATGAACCCTACAAGCCCACTTTCATATTTGTGATGAATTGGTAGAAATTGAGCTAGAATTGCTATTAGAGATTAGATTGGGATCGATTTACTATGGATTGCTAGGTATTCATATCAATTGGGATTTGCAAGAGATTGGATCCCAATTTGATAGGAAGCCCTAGAAATCCGAATTGGGTTGGAGTCGGATTTTCGAAGTATCGGTTTGCAAGAGATTGGACAGATACCAGGATTTCCGATTGCAATTCCATGCCAATACCCGTTTGCAAGAGATTGGACGGGTAGGAACTATCCTAATTTAGATTGTGGACCGAGTTTGCAAGAGATTGGGCTCGGTGCGCAATTGGACGATGATGTTGATCCTAATGCTAGCTTTCCTAGGCTAGGGTTTGCAAGAGATTGGACCCAAACCTAGGATAGCTATAGACCGGCAACAGCGCGAGAGCGTGAGCTTGGTTCCATATTTAGTTGCAACTAGTTCATCCGAATTCTCATTCTAGCAATTTTGATACCGACGAACCACATTTATGAAATACGGTGAGTAGCGGGAATTCCCCATTCCCTAGACGTTCTTTATTTGATTTGATATTTCGCACATTTGTCTGACGATTGTGACAGGATCACCCAAGGCAATTTTCTCTATTCTTAAATAGCCAGGTTGATTAGGAGCAAGCACGGTCATTCGTCCTCCCTGTGTTCGATATCCCGCTCGCCGCTACACCGTGCGCTTGCGGTAAAACTACAACCGTTCTTTGGGTGTATACTCGGAGTCGACCAAGTTTTTGGCGCCGCTGCCGGGGACGGGCATTTTGACGGTGTTCGTCATCGACCACCCGGTTACTTTTTCTTTCTCTCTCTCTTTACTTTCTTCTGTTCGCACATTCTCACTGTATTTTGCATAAGGACTTTGCAGGAAGAATGGAGGATGCAATGTCAACAATAGGACTCAGTCAGGAAGATTATGACTCCTTCACAGACCTCCTTAAGGAGCTTGTCGACGAGGTCCACGCTGCCGGAGCTTTCGCTATCGACGTCAAGGACCCCGACGAACAGCAATTTGCTAGTTTCGTGATGGACCAGATCTCCCCGGAGGGGACTATCGGGGGCAATGTCAGAGTTGACGTGATCGACGACAAATTATATTTCGAAAGAGGTGGAGCAATTTTCGAGGATCACTATACTTCGGAAGGATCTTCAGAGCAAGCCAATGTTCAGGGAGTTACACCCCATGACACTAACTCTCGCTTCTATGAATCGTCTGATGTGTTTCTTGATTCCAGGAACGAACCGGAGCTGAATGAAAACTCTGACGATGCTAGCACAGAATCGGAACACGCCTATTTTGATGCATTGTCCTCGCTAAGCAGTGAGTCTGACTCTTCACAAGAGAGCGCGCCTCCTGAGCACGAGCTAGACCCGGATGGCAAGGAAGGAGCGGAACTCATGCGAGCCGATGAAGTAGAAGGAGAGGCGCCTCTTCAGGTAGAACTTAAACAATTACCTCCGAATCTAAGGTACGCCTTTTTGGGTAACAAGTTAACTTTCCCGGTGATAGTGAACTCCCACCTCATGCCAGACCAACTTGAAAAACTCCTAGACGTTCTTAGGAGCCACAAAGATGTCTTGGGATACACTATCTCCGATCTAAAATGGATAAGCCCTAGGCTTTGCACGCATAGGATCCATTTGGAGGATACCGACGCCACCTCCATAGAGCCTCAAAGGCGGTTAAACCCGAACATGAAGGAGGTGGTTAAAAAGGAAATCCTAAAATTGCTAGAAGCCGGTATAATCTATCCTATTTCAGACAGTAGGTGGGTTAGCCCCGTTCACGTCGTCCCCGAGAAAGGAGGGATGACTGTCGTAAAAAATGAAAAAGGTGAGCCCATATCTACGCGCACCGTCACGGGATGGCGAATGTGCATTGACTATAGGAAACTCAATAAAGCTACCCGAAAGGACCATTACCCATTGCCCTTCATTGATCAAATGCTTGAACGACTTGCAAAACATAAATACTTTTGCTATCTTGATGGGTATTCGGGATTCTTCCAAATCCCTTTGCATGAAGATGACCAAGAGAAGACAACCTTCACTTGTCCCTATGGCACCTATGCCTACCGCAGGATGCCGTTTGGCCTTTGTAATGCTCCCGCTACTTTTCAGAGGTGTATGACATCCATATTCTCCGATTACATTGAAAATATTATGGAAGTTTTCATGGATGACTTCTCGGTTTACGGAAGTGAGTTTGACTCTTGTTTGGAAAATCTTACTAAAGTCCTAAAAAGGTGCCAACAAAACAATCTCACTCTCAATTGGGAGAAGTGTCACTTCATGGTTACGGAAGGTATAGTCCTCGGACATCTTGTCTCCTCGAGAGGAATTGAGGTAGATAAAGCAAAGATTGAGGTAATCGAGAAACTCCCTCCTCCTATTAATGTCAAGGGCATTAGAGGCTTCCTTGGTCACGCGGGGTTTTACCGCCGCTTCATAAAGGATTTCGCCTCGATTGCCCGACCACTTACTTCTTTGCTCGCTAAAGATATTCCTTTTGTTTTTTCAGGAGAATACTTACGAGCCTTCAACGCCTTGAAAGAAGCACTAGTCTCCGCGCCCATCATACAACCGCCGGATTGGAGCATTCCTTTTGAGCTAATGTGTGATGCTAGCGACCAAGCCATTGGAGCGGTATTGGGACAAAGAAAAGATAAGAAGCTTCATGCGATATACTATGCGAGCAAGACATTGGATGACGCGCAGAAAAACTACAAAACTACTGAGAAAGAGCTTCTAGCGGTCGTCTATTCCATAGAGAAGTTTCGCTCCTACCTCCTCGGTTCCAAGGTGATTGTCCACACCGACCATGCGGCATTGAAGTATCTTTTAAACAAGAAGGAGGCCAAACCTCGGTTGATTAGGTGGATACTCTTGTTGCAAGAATTCGACCTAGAGATAAGAGATAAGAAGGGTACGGATAACGTCGTGGCGGATCATTTATCTAGGCTCATTCGCGACAAGGATGATGAGAGCTTACCTATTGACGACACATTTGTTGATGAGAGGCTATATGCGGTAAGAACCGGTGAAGTACCTTGGTACGCGGACTTCGTCAACTACTTGGCTTGCGGAATCAAACCGCATGGGATGTCCACGCAACAAAAGAGGAGATTTATGCATGAGGTCCGTAGCTATTTTTGGGAAGATCCTTACCTTTTCAAGATATGCGAAGATAGTGTCATCCGTAGGTGTGTCTCTAAAGAGGAGGCAACATCCATCATTTTGCATTGCCACGGTCTACCATGCGGGGGACATCATGCCACCTCTAAAACCACCGCTAAGATCTTGCAGAGCGGGTTCTTCTGGCCGACAATGTTTAAAGACACCCACAACTTTGTAAAGGGGTGCGATAGATGCCAACGGACCGGGAATATCTCCAAGCGCAATGAAATGCCAATGAGGCCCATCCAAGAAATTGAGCTTTTTGATTGTTGGGGAGTAGACTTCATGGGACCATTTCCATCGAGCAATGGCAACAAATACATCCTATTGGCCATCGACTACGTCTCCAAATGGGTGGAAGCAATTGCCACCCCTACTAATGATGCAAGGGTCGTCTCCAAGTTCTTCAAGCAGAATATCTTCCCGTGCTTTGGAGTGCCGCGTACCTTGATAAGCGACGGGGGAAGCCACTTCATAGAGAACAAGTTTGAAGCCATGCTAAAGAAGTACGGGGTAAATCATAGAGTTGGCATGGCTTATCACCCCCAGACAAGCGGCCAAGTGGAAGTCTCAAATAGAGAGATCAAGCAAATTCTCGAGAAAACCGTGGATCGGTCTAGAAAGGATTGGTCAATGAAGCTAAACGATGCTCTATGGGCATATCGCACGGCCTTTCGCACCCCCATCGGTACCACACCGTTCCGACTAGTTTATGGGAAGGCTTGCCACTTGCCGGTAGAGTTGGAGCACCGCGCATATTGGGCCATCAAGACCTTTAACTACGACTACAAGAGTGCGGCGGTGAGGCGACTCTTGGACATCAATGAGCTTGATGAAATAAGGAGAGACGCCTATGAGAGCTCGAGAATTTACAAGGAACGGACCAAGATTCTCCACGATGCCCGCATAACCGTCACGGACTTCAAAGTAGGAGACAAAGTCTTGCTCTATAATTCCCGGCTCCGACTATTTCCCGGTAAGTTGAGGTCACGTTGGTCCGGACCTTTCACCATCAAGCATATACAACCGGGAGGAGCTTTCGAGTTGGAGAGCAAGGACGGTTCCACGTTCAAAGTAAACGGTCAAAGGCTCAAGCACTATTCCGAAGGAATCCCGACAGGCGAAACCAATAGAGTATATTTGCTTAAGGAACGGTCGGATGATCTCTCGGACCTCCTTGATGAGGTGATTGAAGAGGCGATTCCTCACTCAATTGGCGCTCTTTTTGATGAAGATTTCGAGGAAGGCCCGGATTTAGGCCATGAAGAGAATAAAGATGATTCCCCCGACTTCTCCGCTGAAGATGATCAAGGCGACGCTGATGTCACAAGGATTCGAGAGCTCTGCAAGCTCTCGAAATTAAAGTCTCCGAAGAAAGCTCCGCCGGTACGGAAACCGGCATCACCGGTTAAGCCGTTGACCGGAGCAAATGCTAGCTTGGGGGAGCCTCCCCCAACACTATTCGAGACGAGAGACCACCGCGGGAGAACACTACGCCGCAACTTCCCAATCCAAGCGTTCTCCCCGGAAAGTTTGACGGGTGCATCTCATATGCACCAAACATCCCGCATTGATTGAAAATTATAGGGGGTCGAACTCACGACCTTAAACGAGCGCTTGTCGGGAGGCAACCCGACGGTTTTTGCTTTATTTTTACATTTTCTTTATTTTCATTTTAGAAATTTTTTGGTATTTTGAGTCGTTCGCCCAAAAATTTTGTGATAACGGGTCCTATTTTTCTTGACAGGAGAGGAGATAGGTAGATCCATCATGAGGAGGATGAACGAGACGACGAGGAGCGCCCCAAGAAGGCGCTCGACGCTTAGGAGGAGGATGAAATCGACTGGAGGAAGAAAGACGGAGTTTAGAGCCCAAACGAAGACAAACAGCAGAGATTAAGGTTCACTCGGCCGAGTATACTAGTCACTCGGCCGAGTACACAAGTTCGTCCGGCCGAGCCGCTCACGAACGAGGGAAGTCTGTTGTACCCAACTCTCTGTTTATTTTCCTCATTTCATTATAACTGCTACTCGGCCGAGTATATACTGTCACTTGGCCGAGTAAAACGGATACCCTCCTAGGGCGAGTCTTGTCGAGTAGCTTGAGTCACTCGGCCGAATGGACTTACTCCACTCGGCCGAGTCTGGCAAAGCCACTCGGCCGAAGCGATGGCGGGGAGGAAATTTTTATTGGCCTCGCTCGGCCGAGTGACCACGTCACTCGGCCGAGTCGTAACTTTTTTATATATAAGGGGCGAGGGGGGGCACAGTTTTCGAAATCGCAAAACCCCAAACCGCCCGACCCCTCGACTTCCCTCGCCCGATCGCTTCGCCCGACCCCTCACTCGCCCGACCAGCGCCGCCACGCCGCCGTCCAGCCCGCCACCACCGGCCGAGCACCGCCGACGCCTCGCCCGAGTCGCCGCCGGCGGCCGCCCGTCCGATCACCTCCGGTACCCCTGTTTTCGCCGTTTTCTCCTCTTTTCGTGTATTTCTTGAGGATCCATGTGCTAAACACCCCCCTAACCCAAATCAATTTCTATATCTATCCATTATACCCCTATTGCTCCATACATTTTGACTATTACTCGCTGATATCGCTTTTTCATGCGCAGGTTGCTTTTTGGAGCCTAGGGGAGCTCAGGGGAGCTTCTACGGGCTGTTTTGGACTTCGTGGAGGCGCGGACTTCGCACGCTTCCACTGCTTAGCACTCGCGGCGTGTCGGGGTATACTCTTTCCACTCTTTTACACGCACCGCATATTTTTCGTTTTTCGGCGCGCGCTCGGGGCCGATATGCCGCCCCGGACACGGACGCGGTCGAAGAGAGCTTCCGCTAAGCGAAAGCGGTCGGATGATGCCGGCCCCTCCCACGAGTTGGAGGACTCTCCTCCACCGTCCCCCACACACCCCGCACACCCCGCACAGCCTGCAGGCCCCGCACACCCCGCACAGCCTGCAGTGCACCCACAGCCCGCACAGCCTCTCCCTGCCGACCCACAGCCACCACCACCGGCTCCACTGGTCGGGCCGCTCGGGATTACGTTCCGAGACGACGCACACCGTGCCGTCTTCGAGCGTATCTCCCAGCGCTCGATCGTACCCTCCAGGTTTGCACACCTCGCTGACTTAGGACGCCTGGGGGTGCTAGAGGGGATGCTCACGTTGTACGACAACGTGGGCTGGCGAGATTTTCTGCAGGTGTCGGCGGATACTTTTGCCCGCCTGACACTTGAGGTTTTGAGTTCGATCGCCCGGACCGACGAGGGATGCTCATTCCGGTTCATGGATCGAGAGTGCCAGGTCACTCTCAATATGATGAGAGCATTCTTCTCGTGGCCCGCCGTCCCCGGAGCCGATCGCGGTTACGGCCCCACCCATATCCCCCCACCTTCCTTCGACGCCGGTGCCTTCTGGGCCCGGATTACGGGCCACCACACCGCCTTTGACCCTAGTAGGGCCAAGGCCTCGGCCATTGTCCACCCCTGCCTTCGCATAGCCCAGCGCCTCATGGCGACCACCTTTTGGCCAGATATGAGCCGGGCACGATGTCTACGCCAGAGCTCTACATGCTCTATGCGATGACACGCCCTAGAGCTCTATCTAGGGATGGAGACGAGCTTGTCCCCGCCGTCGTGATCGACATTGCGGCTTGGTTTTTAGACCGCATCATCGTATCGGTGGGCGCTCGCTCGTCGATATGCTGCGGCGGTCTGATCACCTTGCTTACCATGATGACCGGCGAGGACCTACCTGACGACTTGCGACGCGTCCCGGGCCCCACTTCTCTGTCGATAGACGTTATGGCCCGGATGAAGATGCTTCGTCCGCATGGTGAGCGTCACTGGGTCTGGTTGCACGGCCCTTACGGTGCCGACTACATGATTCTCCCGAGCCCTGCTCGGACTCAGATTGCACCAGCCCACGTCGACTGGCTCCCTGCGATGGATGTTCTCATCCCTGCTGCCTACGTGCTCGAGGCCGAGGAGGCCGAGCAGGCCCACGCTGCCCACGCTACCCAGGCTGCCCCCGCAGACCCTGCTGCACACCCTGCCGAGCCTGCTGCCGACCCTGTTGACCCAGTGGCCCCTCAGCCTATTCCTGATGTTTCTGCCGCTCTTGACACCTCTGTCCCCACCTCTGTCAGTGTCACGAGTACCTCGGCTGAGCCCACTTCCACCACCACTTCCGAGGCTGTCACCACCACTCCCACCACCACCACTGGCCCTCTGTCCGTCGAGCCACTTTGCTCCGCACTCCCCGAGCGCCCACCGACCTTTGTTGAGAGTGGAGAGCCCTCGTTTGCCGTGGTCGTGGAGACCATGGCTAGCATGATCTCCGCTGGGGTTGCGCCTTTTGGTCCACACACTTCCGCCACAGCGGTAGTTACCTCTGTCTCCACCCCTGCTGTATTTTCTGAGAGCGTCGTGGCGTCTGTCCACACTTCTGTGCCACTGACCTCTCTAGCCGCCTCGCAGCCACTTTTGCACTCTTCTTTCGCTGCCGCTGCCTCCACTTTTCACCGCGTGTCCCGGCCTCACACTGAGGCCAGACCCACATTTGCAGGCACGGCACCTTTTGTCCCTTTCCCTGCTGAGCCCGTTACATACTCTACTCGCGTACGCCAGCCTAGACCGGTGCGTCCCTCTGCACCACCCCGCCCGACACTGTACTGCAGAGCATACGTGCTCTTGAGTTGGCGGTGAGTGGTCTTAGAGGTGACCTTAGGACCCTGTCCTCCACCGTCTCTGCGATGGCTGGACGCTTCGAGCTGATCCCCCAGATCCACTACTGCCTTACCCAGGTTCTGGAGCGTCTCCCGCGCGTACCCCCACCCACCCAGCAGGTTCCCGCCCACACTTCCACACACACTAGACCTGCTTCCACTTCCACACCCGCCCCAGCTCAGCAGCCTACACCACCACCCCCCCCCCCCCCCCCCCCGCCTCAGGACGGAGACGGCGCAGCACCTCCTTCTTAGGCACCCTTGATGCCTTGATTTATTCCTGCCGTTGTGCTGCCCGTTTCTACTGGGTCCTGTTGCACTTTTTGTCCACCCCCCTCCCCTCACTTATTATGGTATTCTCTTTTTGATCATATCTTTTTATATCTATTTTGGGACAGAGGGAGATGTTTTTGGTGACATTTTTATCTATGTATCGCTCCTATCTGTGCATGCATCATGTACGCATCATATTTTCATTTCTTTATTTTACCTTTTTCTTTTCATTTTTCCATGCATGCATCCTCACTTGCCCCTCCCATTACTTGTCTCTCGGTGTGCCACACTTCGCACATTGGGGACACTGTGCCATTTAGCTTGGGGGAGTGAGTTCTCACGTTCTTTTTCGATTTGCCACCTTTATTTTTAGTTTTTTCACACCATTTTTTCGCTTTTGCACTTATTTTTCATCACTTTTCTTTTATTTTGCCATGCATCACGTTTTTCTTATTTTCCTGTGTGCCGCATTGCATAGTTTCTATTTTCCCTTTATCTTTATTTCTTTTTCATCTCATGCTAGAGATGACTTTTCTGTGATGATGATGACGTTGGATTTAGCTTATTCTATATGCATGCTATATTTGTCATGTCTTAGATTTTATTTCTGATATCATATGCTATGACTTGCTTTGCATTTAGAATAGTAACCCACACCTTTTTTCCGCATGAAAATGGATGAAATTTTATTATTAGCTGAGTCTGAATATTCATATGTATGCTATCACAGAAAACACACCAAGATTCACGCATTGAATGCCTATATCTGGAGTACTGATTTCTTTTCCTATATCACTTCTATATGCATGAATTGTACACTTCACTTCAGGATGATTGAATGATGTTAGCTATGATAAATCTGGAATAGTTAGCTTTTTTGTGATCGAAACTGAGTAGATTAGATTACCCTGCTGAAGTTGTCGTGCATGTCTTATAGAGTGAACCGAGAGTTATATTTATTTCTTTCTCCACAAATCTTGAACATCATTTCTCTACTTTTAAAATCATTGGTGAATCTCCCCTTAGTGATTCTATTTTATAGCATTTTCCCCCGCTATTAATTCCTAGCTCCAAGTCTCTCATTCTAAAAAAAAGGAGAGAGAAAAACATTCTTGTACATCATTATCTCTCTCTGAGTTGGGATCGTTGTGTATATATTGCTTAAAAAAAGAGAGGAAAAATCCTCAATAAAAGATCACATCTCACTTTCTTTCTTTCTTCTTTCTTTTCATTGCTTTTGGAGCTATATGTATAAAAAATGGGGATGTAAATATTTTTTATGCCACCACGCTTATAGATAAGCTTGGGGGAGGGGATCCATTGATGTGTGAGAGAGTGACTACTTGACATTGCACGACAACCTAGGCTAAGTAATATTCTATACTCGGTGAGATTATTTTTGTTTTACGAAATCCAGAAATCTAAGCCTAGCGTTCATTTCATGAAATCCATACTTTTCTATTCTCTCTATTCTATAGTGTGATACTCTTATACTCCAGATAGAAAGCGTTCAATTGAAAAGTGTGTGATCTGTGATTTGTATACCGCTTTAAATGATTCAGACGACGTTAATTTTAAAATTATTCCGTTTTTCGTGATTATAACGTTTTTCGTGGGTTTTCTATTTCTATTTGCACTATTATACTATGATATCAAAATAAAATTCTTTGACATGTATTTTTCATTCGGTGCATGCTATAAGAGTAAGTGAAACCCGCGTCCTGAGAAAATGATCCAGCATCATACCTCTTCGTTTTCTTTCTTTCTTTCTTTCTTTATTTTCATTTCGTTTTCATTCTTCTTCGTTTTCCATTTTTTTCATTTTTTTCGCCGTTTTCGTTTTCCGAATCCACCGGGTTCGCCTTTTACTTATCTTCCTCGAGGACGAGTAAGAGGCAATCTTGGGGGATTTTGATCACTCCTTATTTTACACCTTTTTTTCCGCATGTTTGCATGCCAGTTAGATCGCCCAAATCATGTTTTTCACGATATATCGACGATATTGCGATGCTTTTCACGATTTGTTGTTTTTGTCGCATTTCAGGTGATTTGGCGCGATATGGAGTGATCCCGAGATGCGCTTACTCTAGACGGTCACCGACGACCTCCCCGAGGGGTATTTTACTGTTGGAGAGGAGCGGAAGAAGAATGGACGTCGCAGGAGCGACGAGGAGGCCAAAACAAGCATATTGGGCATTCTTTGTGTCCCACTCGGCCAAGTGGAGGAGCCACTCGGCCGACCAGCGAGACAATGCTCGGCCGACCAGTTCAGACACGAGTTACCTGTGCGCTCGGCCGAGCACAGAAGACCCACTCGGCCGAGTGACGATACCACGTCCGCCCGAGTGGCGCCCAGACGAAGCCCTTCCAAAACATCGAAGTTTCTGTTTTTCGGCTGCCTGAACTTCAGAAGACCCACTCGGCCGAGTGGTAAACCCCGTCCGCCTGAGTGCAGTGAAGTCATCGACCGAGTGACGACAACTCACTCGGCCGAGCCGCCCCCGAACTGAAGACCCCTGAAAGACCCGACTTACTGGAAAATTGCAGGGTTTTCACTCGGCCGAGCGACTTTTGTCACTCGGCCGAGTGCGATGCGCTGCCTGTAGCGAAAACTGCGGAAAACAGGCTGTGCAGGGGTATTTTGGTCACGATTTTTGGACGATTTCTGGGGCTATTTAAGCCCTGTTTTTACCCTAGTTTTGAGAGCACTCTCTTAGATTTTTTGCAGCTTTTTAGATTAGTTTTTTAGTTGTATTATTGTGATTGGAGAAGGAGCAAAACTTGGATTTTTGTTGGATTAATTGAAGAACTACATTGGTTTGCATCTCTTCTCCCTAAAAATTCTATTTTTATTGTTTATATCATTGTTGTGATGAATTCTATTGCTTATTTCAACGATTATTTTTGTGATCTTGCTATGATTTGTGAGTAGTCTCCACGTCTTGGGGCGTGGGGATGAACCCTACAAGCCCACTTTCATATTTGTGATGAATTGGTAGAAATTGAGCTAGAATTGCTATTAGAGATTAGATTGGGATCGATTTACTACGGATTGCTAGGTATTCATATCAATTGGGATTTGCAAGAGATTGGATCCCAATTTGATAGGAAGCCCTAGAAATCCGAATTGGGTTGGAGTCGGATTTTCGAAGTATCGGTTTGCAAGAGATTGGACAGATACCAGGATTTCCGATTGCAATTCCATGCCAATACCCGTTTGCAAGAGATTGGACGGGTAGGAACTATCCTAATTTAGATTGTGGACCGAGTTTGCAAGAGATTGGGCTCGGTGCGCAATTGGACGATGATGTTGATCCTAATGCTAGCTTTCCTAGGCTAGGGTTTGCAAGAGATTGGACCCAAACCTAGGATAGCTATAGACCGGCAACAGCGCGAGAGCGTGAGCTTGGTTCCATATTTAGTTGCAACTAGTTCATCCGAATTCTCATTCTAGCAATTTTGATACCGACGAACCAAATTTATGAAATACGGTGAGTAGCGGGAATTCCCCATTCCCTAGACGTTCTTTATTTGATTTGATATTTCGCACATTTGTCTGACGATTGTGACAGGATCGCCCAAGGCAATTTTCTCTATTCTTAAATAGCCAGGTTGATTAGGAGCAAGCACGGTCATTCGTCCTCCCTGTGTTCGATATCCCGCTCGCCGCTACACCGTGCGCTTGCGGTAAAACTACAACCGTTCTTTGAGTGTATACTCGGAGTCAACCAGTGAAGCCGTTGACCGGAGCAAATGCTAGCTTGGGGGAGCCTCCCCCCAACACTATTCGAGACGGGAGACCACCGAGGGAGAACGCGCCGCCACAACTTCCGAATCCAAGCGTTCTCCCCGGAAAGTTTGATGGGTGCATCTCATATGCACCGAACATCCCGCATTAATTGAAAATCATAGGGGGTCAAGCTCACGACCTTAAACGAGCGCTTGTCAGGAGGCAACCCGACGGTTATTGCTTTATTTTTACTTTTTCTTTATTTTTTTAGAACTTTTTAGTGTTTTGAGTCGTTCGCCCCAAAAATTTTGTGATAACGGGTCCTATTTTTCTTGACAGGAGAGGAGATAGGCAAATCCATCATGAGGAGGATGAACGAGACGACGAGGAGCGCCCCAGGAAGACGATCGATGCTTAGGAGTAAGATGAAATCGACTTGAGGAAGAAAGACGGAGTTTAGAGCCCAAACGAAGACAAACAGCAGAACATAAGGCTCACTCGGCCGAGTATACTAGTCACTCGGCCGAGTACACAAGTTCGTCCGGCCGAGCCGCTCACGAACGAGGGAAGTCTGCTGTACCCAACTCTATGTTTATTTTCCTAAATTCAGTATAACTGCTACTCGGCCGAGTATATATTTTCACTCGGCCGAGTAAAACGGATACGCTCCTAAGGCGAGTCTTGCTGAGTAGCTTGAGCCACTCGGCCGAATGGACTTACTCCACTCGGCCGAGGCTGGCAAAGCCACTCGGCCGAAGCGTAAGCGGGGAGGATTTTCCATTGATCCCACTCGGCCGAGTGACCTAGTCACTCGGCCGAGTCGTAACTTTTATTATATAAGGGGCCGAGGGGGGGCACGTTTTTCGAACCGAAAAAATCCCAAATCGCCCGACCCTTCAGCTCCCCTCGCCCGCTCGCCTCGCTCGCGCCCTCACTCGCCCGACCACCGGTCGTCGCGCCGCCGCTCGGCCCGCCACCGCCGGCCGAGCACCACCGCGCCTCGCCCGAGTCGCCGCCGGCGGCCTCCGCTCCGACCACCTCCGGTATCGCCTAATTCGCCCTTTTCTCCTCTCTTTTGTGTGTTTTTCGAGGATCCATATGCTTAACGAACCCCAAACCCAAATTGATTTCTATATCTATCTATTATACCCCTAATGCTCCATACGTTTTGAATATTACCCGCTGATATCTCCATTTCATGCGCAGGTTGTTTTTGGGAGCTTAAGGGAGCCCAGGGGAGCTTCTACGGACTGATTTGGGCTTCGCGGAGGCGCTGTCTTCGCACGCTTCCATTGCTTAGCACTCGCGGCGTGTCGGGGTACACTCTTTCCTTTATTTTGCACACGCCGCACTTTTTACACTTTTCGGCGCACGCTCGGGGCCCATATGCCGCCCCGGACACGGCCGCGGTCGAGGAGAGCTTCCGCCAAGCGGAAGCGGTCGGATGACGCCGGCCCCTCCCATGAGTTGGAGGACTCTCCTCCGCCCTCTCCCATGCACCCCATCCACCCAGCACAGCCTGCAGGCCCCGCACACCCCGCACAGCCTGCAGCGCCCACACAGCCCGCACAGCCACTCCCTGCCGCTCCACAGCCACCACCTCCGGCTCCACTGGTCGGGCCGCTCGGGATTACGTTCCGAGACGATGCACACCGCGCCGTCTTCGAGCGTATCTCCCAGCGCTCGATCGTACCCTCCAGGTTTGCACACCTTGCCGACCTAGGACGCCTGGGGGTACTAGAGGGGATGCTCACGTTGTACGACAACGTGGGCTGGCGAGATTTCTTTCAGGTGTCAGCGGACACGTTTATCCATCCGACACTTGAGGTACTTAGTTCGATCGCCCGGACCGACGAGGGATGCTCGTTTCGGTTCATGGACCGGGAGTGCCAGGTCACTCTCGGTATGATGAGAGCGTTTTTCTCGTGGCCCGATGTCCCCGGAGCCGATCGCGGTTACGGCCCCACCCATATCCCCCCACCTTCCTTCGACGCCGGTGCCTTCTGGGCCCGGATTACGGGTCTTCACACTGCCTTTGACCCTAGTAGGGCCAAGGCCTCAGCCATTGTCCATCCCTGCCTCCGTATTGCTCAACGCCTTATGGCGACGACCTTTTTGGCCAGATATGAGCCGGGCACGAGGTCTACGCCAGAGCTCTACATCCTCTACACGATGACACGTCCCAGAGCTCTATCTAGGGATGGCGATGAGCTTGTCCCCGCCGTCGTGATTGATGTCGCGGCTTGGTTTTTGGACCGCATCATTGTATCGGTGGGCGCTCGCTCACCGATATGCTACGGCGGCCTGATCACCTTGCTTGCCCTTATGACCGGTGAGGACTTCCCTGACGACCTGCGATGAGTACCGGGCCCCACTTCTCTGTCGATCGATGTTATGGCCCGGATGAAGATGCTTCGTCCGCACGGTGAGCGACACTGGGTCTGGTTGCACGGCCCTTACGGTGCCGATTACATGATTCTTCCGAGCCCAGCTCAGACTCAGATTGCACCAGCCCACGTGGACTGGCTCCCTGCGATGGATGTTCTCATCCCTGCTGCTTACGTGCTCGAGGCCGAGGAGGCCGAGCAGGCCCACGCTGCCCCCACAGACCCTGTTGCACCTGCCGAGCCTGCCGCCCCTGTTGACCCCGTGGCCCCTCAGCCTATACCTGACGTCTCTGCTGTTCCCGACATCTCTGTCCCCACCTCTGTCGGTGTCGGGAGCACCTTAGCTGAGCCCACCTCCACTGCTTCCGCGGCTGTCACCACCACCACCAGCCCTCTGCCTGCTGAGCCTGTTTTTTCTGCCCCACCCGAGCGCCCGCCGACCATTGTTGAGTGCGGAGAGCCCTCTGTTTCCACTGCTGCTGTATTTTCCGATAGTGTCGTGGCGTCTGTCCACACTTCTGTGCCACCGACCTCTCCGGCCGCCTCGCTGCCTCTTTTGTATTCTTCTTTCGTTGCTGCTGCCTCCACTTCTCACCAGCCGGTGCCCCGGCCTCACACCGAGGCCAGGCCCACATTTGCGAGCGCAGCACCTTTTGTTCCCTTCCCCGCTGAGCCCGTCACATACGCGACCCGAGTACGCCAGCCCCGCCCTGCACTGCCCCGCCCGGTGCGTCCCTCTGCACCACCTCCCCCTGACACTGTACTTCAGAGCATTCGTGCTCTAGAGGGGGCGGTGAGTGGCCTCTGAGGCGACCTTAGGACCCTGTCCTCCACCGTCTCTATGATGGCTGGCCGCTTCGACCTGCTCCCGCAGATTCACTACTGTCTTACCCAGGTCCTGGAGCGTCTCCCCCGCGTACCACCACCCACCCAGCAGGTTCCCACCCACACTTCCACACACACTCAGCCTGCTACCACTTCCACACCCACACCCGCTCAGCGGCCTATCCAGCCACCGCCACCACTTCTGCCTCAAGACGGAGACGGCGCAGTACCACCTTCTTAGGCACCCTTGATGCCATCGATTATTCATGCCGTTGTGCTGCCCGTTTCTGCTGGGTCCTGTTGCACTTTTGTCCACCCCCCCCCCCCCCTCCCCTCACTTACTTTTGGGATTCTCATGTCGACCTTATCTTTATATATCTTTTCTGGGCGAGAGGGTGAGTTTTTGGTGACCCAACTATATATCCGTATCACTCCTATCTGTGCTTGCATCATGTCCGCATCATATTTTCATTTCTTTATTTTTCTTTTTATTTTCATTTTATCATCATGCATGCACCCTCACTTTCCCCTCCCTTTACTTGTCTCTCGATGTGCCCCACTTTTCACATTGAGTACACTGTGCCATTTAGCTTGGGGGAGTGAGTTCTCACGTTCTTTTTCGGTTTGCCACCTTTATTTTTAGTTTTTCACGCCATTTTCCGCTTTTGCACTTATTTTCATCATTTTTTCTCATTTCGCCATGCATCACGTTTTTCTTATTTTTCTGCGTGCCGCATTGTAAATAGTTCTATTTTCCCTTTATCTTTATTTCTTTCTTCTTCATCTCATGCTAGAGATGACTTTTCTGTGATGATAATGACGTGGAGTTAGCTTACTCTATTTGCATGCTATATTTGTCATGTCTTAGACTTTATTTCTGATATCATATGCTATGACTTGCCTTGCATCTAGAGATAGTAACCCACACTTTTTCCACATGAAAATGGATGAAATTTTATTATTAGCTGAGTCTGAATATTCATATGTATGCTATCACAGAAAACACACCAAGATTCACGCATTGAATGCCTATATCTGGAGTACCGATTTCTTTTCCTATATCACTTCTATATGCATGAATTGTACATTTCACTTCAGGATGATTGAATGATGTTAGCTATGATAAATCTGGATTAGTTAGCTTTTTTATGATCGAAACTGAGTAGATTAAATTACCCTGCTGAAGTTGTCGTGCATGTCTTATAGAGTGAACCGAGAGATATATTCATTTCTTTCTCCACAAATCTTGAACATCATTTCTCTACTTTTAAAATCATTGGTGAATCTCCCCTTAGCGATTCTATTATATGGCATTTCCCCCGCTATTAATTCCTAGCTCCAAATTTCTTATTCAAAAAAAAGGAGAAAAGAGAAAATATTCTTGTATATCATTATCTCTATTTGAGTTGGGATCATTGTGCATATATGCTATTGCATCAAAAAAAAAAGAAAAAAGAAAAAAAGAAAAAAAAGGGAAAGAAAAGAGGAAAAATCCTCAATAAGAGATCCCATCTCACTTTCTTTCTTTCTTCTCTCTTTTCGTGTTCATTTTCATTGCCTTTGGAGCTTTATAAGAATGGGGATGTAAATATTTTTTATGCCACCACGCTTATAGATAAGCTTGGGGGAGGGGATCCATTGATGTGTGAGAGAGTGACTACTTGACGTTGCACGACAACCTAGGCTAAGTAATATTCTATACTCAATGAGATTATTTTTAGCTTTACGACATCCAGAAATCTAAGCCTAGCATTCATATCATGAAATCCATACTTTTCTATTCTCTCTATTCTATAGTGTGGTACTCTTATACTCCTGATAGAAAGCGTTCAATTGAAAAGTGTGTGATCTGTGATTTGTATACCGCTTTAAATGATTCAGATGATGTTAATTCTAAGATCATTCCGTTTTTCATGATTATATTGTTGTTCGTGGGTTTTCTATTTCTATTTGCACTATTATACTATGATATCAAAATAAAACTCTTTGACATGTGTTTTTCATTCAGTGCATGCTATATGAGTAAGCGGAACCCACGTCCTGAGGAAATGATCTAGTAGCTTGCCTCATCGCTTCTTTCCTTCTTCTTTATTTTTATTTCGTTTTTCATTCTTCTCCGTTTTTCATTTTTCATTTTTTCGCCGTTTTCGTTTCCCGAATCCACCGGGTTCTCCTTTTACTTATCTTCCTCGAGGACGAGTAAGAGGCAAGCTTGGGGGATTTTGATCACTCCTTATTTTACACTTTTTTTACCGCATGTTTGCATGCCATTTAGATCGCCCAAATCATGTTTTTCACGATATATCGACGATATTGCGATGCTTTTCACGATTTGTTGTTTTTGTCGCATTTCAGGTGATTTGGCGCGATTTGGAGTGATCTTGAGATGCGCTTACTCCAGAGGGTCACCGACGACCTCCCCGAGGGGTATTTTGCTGTTGGAGAGGAGCGGAAGAAGAACGGACGTAGCAGGAGCGACGAGGAGGCCAAAACAAGCAATCTGGGCATTTTTAGTGTCCCACTCGGCCGAGTGAAGGAGTCACTCGGCCGACCAGCGAGACACCGCTCGGCCGACCAGATCAGACACGATTCTTACGTTCACTCGGCCGAGCGACGGATACCACATCGGCCGAGTGACGAGACCCCGTCCGCCCGAGTGGCGCCCAGACGAAGCCCTTCAAAAATCGCCATGTTACTGTTTTTCGGCTGCCTGAGCTTCAGAAGACCCACTCGGCCGAGTGGATAATCCCGACTGCCCGAGTACCATGAAGCCATCGGCCGAGTGACGACAACTCACTCGGCCGAGCAGCCCCCGAAGTGAAGACCCCTGAAGATCGAGACTTACTGGAAATTTACAGGGTTTTCACTCGACCGAGCGGCTTTTGTCACTCGGCCGAGTGCGACGCGCTGCCTGTAGCGAAAATTGCGGAAAACAGGCTGCGCAGGGGTATTTTGGTCACAGTTTTTGGACGATTTTGGGGGGTATTTAACCCCTGTTTTTACCCTAGTTTAAAAGAGCTTTTCTCTTAGATTTTTGTAGCCTTTTAGATTAACCTTTAGCTTTATTCTTGAGATTGGAGAAGAGACAAAAGTTGATTTTTGTGGAATTAATTGAAGAACTCCATTGGTTTGTGTTTTCTCTTCTCTAAAAATTCTATTTTTATTGCATATCTCAATATTGTGATGAATTCTATTGCTTATTTCGTTGATTATTTTTGTGATCTTGCTATGAATTGTGAGTAGTCGCCACGTCTTGGGGCGTGGGGATGAACCCTACAAGCCCTATTTCATGATTGTGATGAATTGGTAGGAATTTTGCTAGAATTGCTATTAGGGATTAGATTGGGATCAATTTACTACGGATGGCTAGGAATTCACATCGATTGGGATTTGCAAGAGATTGGATCCCAATTCGATAGGCAACCCTAGAAATCCGAATTGGGTTGGAACTGAATTTCCGTAGTATCGGTTTGCAAGAGATTGGACCGATACTAGGGTTCCCGGTTGCAATTTCGTGCCGATACCCGTTTGCAAGAGATTGGACGGGTAGGAACTATCCCAAACTAGGTCACGGGCCGAGTTTGCAAGAGATTGGGCTCGGTGCGTGATTGAACGATGATGTTGATCCTAATGCTAGCTTCCCTAGGCTAGGGTTTGCAAGAGATTGGACCCGAACCTAGGAAAGCTATAGACCGGCAACAGCGCGAGAGCGTGAGCTTGGTTCTTCATTCAGTTGCAGCTAGTTCATCCAAAATCTTATTCTAGCGATTTTGATACCGATGAACCACTTTTACGAAATATGGTGAGTAGCGGGAATTCCCCATTCCCTAGACGTCCTTTATTTGATTTGATATTTCTATACTTTGTCTGACGATTGTGACAGGATCGCCAAAGGCAAATTTTCTCTCTTCTTAAATAGCCAGGTTGATTGGAACAAGCACGGTCATTCGTCCTCCCTGTGTTCGATAACCCGCTCGCTGCTACACCGTGCACTTGCGGTAAAACTACAACCGTTCTTTAGGGTTACATCCCGGAGCGATCACATGTCATCCTCATGTGCCTCATCGAGGGAGATTTCAATTCGGGCTGCTCTCGCTCAGTCCCGCCCATCGCTTTCGTTATCGTCTCTACAGCTCTTGTAGCAGAAGCTGACGATATTGCTACTATTCCCGGGCCTGTCGAGCCCGTTATCAAGAAGAGGGGTCCTCCTTCTAATGAGAGGGAGGACTCCGAAAAGAAAAGGAGGGTCATGGAACTGACCCATCCCCTTTTGCATATGGCAAAAGCTAGCGGCTCTTTGTCCCAAGCTTTGGTGGGTCAGATAGTGGCTCCCCATATTCCTCTCGGGACAGTCGAGCCATCTGGGAGTCTCACTAGGACAAGTGGCTGTGGGGAGGTATCGACCATTCGACTCCGCTGGTTGGCCACATCCCCTCGGAGTTCGATCGAGCTCTAATGTTGAATCAGCTCCTGACTGACTCCTCGAGGGTTGTTTGAGGCGAACCTCATCAACCCCAATTTATCGTTGGGACCAAGGAGTCGGCCCTCTTAGATTTCAGGACGACTGCTCGGCTGGTGGAAAATTCCATCTCCCCTGGGATCTCGAGTTCCTTCAGGGGTTGGACATCGAAAGGATGGCAAACTTCTTCATGGGTTGTGGCTATCAGGTTAGTTACCTGCAATTTTTCCCACAACTTAAGTTTTTGATTCTGCTAATCGATGCCTTCCATAGATGTCCATTTTTGGTGTGGGCCTTCGTTGCCGAGCCGCCGATACAATCGACGGACAGCGCCAGGTGGAAGCCGCTGAGTAAAGAGCTTCTAAGATTGAGGCTCAGATGAAAAAGATGGATGAGGATTTGGGGAAGGCACTCACGGCCAAAGCTAAGGTCGAGTGGGAAGCTTCGAAGGCCAAGGCAAGCCTTGCATCCATGTCCTCTGTCAGGCAGACGACAGAGGTCCAATAGGGGAGGGAGAGATCCCAACTCCAGGTTGACCTAGAAGCCTCGAAGAAAGAAATAATCGAGCTTCGAGCCAAAGCCTCCGAATCTGAAAGATCAACTGGGGCCCATAAGGTAGATCTTATACCCAGGGTCACTGTAGCGATGAAAGCATTTCAGAACGTCTTCACTCTTAGAACTGGCCCTTCCTCTTAGAGTGTTTGTCTTTTTGTTACTGTTTTTGTAAAACTGCATCAAAGCAGGTTACATGTACCATTTCGACTAGTGAATGAAAAAGAAATTTTGAGTCTCTTTATCTCCACATATATTAAGGCACGTAAATGGCCCCTCAACGACTCCAGGTTTATTTCCATAACTAATTGAACTTGGGTCGTTGGTCTGTCAAGCATTTTTTGCCTAACAAGGATGGTCCTAAGATTATGGACCACGTAGGTGAGTCGTTCAGTTACGAGGGGCGAGGCCCCTTCGGCTTACAGTCGACGTTGATCGAGGGTCATTCAGCGGCGAGGGATTGGCCCCTCGACTTACGGTTAACGATGAGGGTCGTTCGATTGTGAGGGGCAAGGCCCCTTCGACTTACGGCTGACGATGATCGAGAGTCATTCAGTGGAGAGGGATTGGCCCTTCGGCTTACGGCGGATGACAAGGGTCATTCGGTTGAAAGGGGTGAGGCTCCTTCAGCTTATGGCCGACAACGATTGAGAGTCGTTCAGCGGCGAGGGATTGGCCCCTTCGCTTACGGATGACGGCGAGGGTCGTTCGGTTACGAGGGGTGAGGTCCCTTTGGATTATAACCGACGACGATCGAGAGTCATTCAATGGCAAGGGATTGTCCCCTTGGCTTACAGCTGATAATGAGGATCGTTCGGTTACGAGGGGCGAGGCCCCTTCAGCTTACGGCCAACGATGATCGAGAGTCATTCAGTGGCGATGGATTGGCCCCTTGGCTAATGGCTAACGATGAGGGTCATTTGATTGTGATGGGCGAGGCCCCTTCGGCTTACGGTCGACGACAATCGAGATTCGTTCAGTTGCGAGGGATTGGCCCCTTGGCTTACAGCTTACGACGAGGGTCATTCGGTTACGTAGGGCAAGGCCCCTTTGGCTTACAGCCAATAACGATTGAGATTCATTCAGTTGCAAGGGATTGGCCCCTCGGCTTACGGCTGACGACGAGGGTTGTTCAGTTACAAGTGGCGAGGCTCATTCAGCTTACTTTGACGACAATCGAGAGTCGTTCAGTGTCAAGGAATTGGCCCCTCAGCTTAAGGCTGACGACGAGGGTCGTTCGATTGTGAGGGGAAATGCCCCTTCGGCTTATGGCGGATGACAATCGAGAGTCATTCAGTGGCAAGGTATTGGCCCCTCGGCTTACGATTGACAATGATCGAAGGTTTGCTGCGACAAGAAGATGGTCAACCTTATATTTATTATGAACTTACACAAAATAAATACACAGGTAAATCATGACCATCATAATTTGTCATGCTTTGCTAGTACGATTACTAATAGTACTTTCGCAAGTACTCGGCATTCCAAGGATGAGGACGCTCCCTATCTTCCAGGTGGAGAGTCGATAGGTGGCTGGACCGAGGACATCGATCACTTTGTAGGGACCCTCCCACTTTGCAGCGAGCTTTTCTTGCTAGATGATCTCAAGGGAGAAAAGGGCCTTCCGCAACACAAGGTTGCCTAAGTGAAAGATGTGTTCTCGAACTTTTGAGTTGAAGTAGCAGGCCATGCGTCTCTTCTGCTAGATAAGGGTGGTTAGAGCATGTTCTCGAACCTCATCGAGCAAGTGCCAATTGAGCTCGAGTCCTTCTAAATTTCTCTCCTCATCGAAGTAAGGGAGAGGGAGCAGTTGTTTGTTGACCTCAATTGGTGTGATCGCTTCATACCCATAAGCGAGCGTGAAAGGAGTTTCCCCTGTAGAGGCTTTATGAGTCATCCTATATGACCATAGGATGCCAAGGAGCTCCTCGGGCCATTTTCCCTTGGCCTCTCATACTCCTTCCTCAGGGGCTCAAGGATGCATTTGTTAGCAGCTTTTGATAGACCATTGGTTTGAGAGTGGGCCACCGAAGCGAAGTGCAACTAGATATTTAACTCGGAACAGAAATCCCTGAACCCAGTACTATCGAATTGTGCCCTGTTGTTTTTTACGATGGATTGAGGGATGTGAAATCGACATACGATCGATTTCCATACGAAGCTTCTGACTTCCTTCCAAGTGATGTGGGCCAGGGGCTCTGCTTCGATCCACATGGTGAAATAGTCGACGGCCACGATCAGGAACTTCCTTTGTCCACTCGATGGTGCGAACGGATCAAGGATATCCAACCCCCACTTTGAAAAAAGAATAGGACTAATGATGGAGATCAGTTCCGTTGGAGGGGCCGAGATATGCTTTGTGAATTTCTGGCAAGTAGGGCACTTCCGAACATACTCGATCGCCTCCTTGAACATAGATGTCCAGAAGTAACCTTGCCTCAATGCTTTCAAATCTAAGGCTTTTCTCCGTAGTGATTTCTGTAATCTCCTTCGTGGATTTCCTGAATCACGTAGATTGCTTCCTGTGGGGTCAGACAATAATGTAAGGAAATGCATCGTACCTGGTCCATCGTCGCTTGTACAACGAACCATCGAGCAAGACAAACTGATAGGCCATTCGCTCTAGCTTTTGTGCCTCCATAGGATCACTTGGTTTCCCTCCAGTATTGAGTTATTTCATAATGGGGCCCATCCAGGTGACTCCTTAGTCGATGTTTAGCAGCTCCACTTCGAGTACACTTAGGTATCGAAGATGTTGTACGTACATTGTTTGACCTAGTCCGGCTGGCGAAGACAAAGTGAGCTTTGATAGAGTATCGACTTGGTGGTTCCTCGATCGTGGGACGTGGTGGATCTCCACTCACTTGAACTTGGTCAGGTCAGCCATGACAATTTGCACGTAATTCTGCATCGTTTTCTCACGAGCTTCATAACCTCCATTCAGTGGGTGGACTATCAAGTTGGAGTCACTGTGGAGATGGACGATCTTTACCCCGAGCACTCAAACCAGTCTAAGCCCATTGATGGCGACTTCATATTCTGCCCCACTGTTCGTGGTTTGGAAGTTGAACCGAAGGGCATATTCGAGTGTATTGCCTTCTGGTGTTTGGACAATTATACCCGCTCCGCTCCCAGTTAGAGTTGTCGAGCCATCAACTTGCAAGATCCACTTGCCCTCTCCTACATGGGTGACCATTGAAGAATCGACACATATTGAGGAAGAAGGGGGTATATTGAATTGTATGTTAGCAACTTGTACCTCTTTTGGCAGATTGTCGTCGTATGTAAGTTCGATGATGAAGTCAGCGAGGGCTTGCCCTTTGATGGCGGTTCTTGACTTATATCGAATGTCAAACTCACTCAATTGGACCCCCTACTTAGTCATTATTCCCGATCGATCTAGCTTCTACAGAGTTTGCTCCAAGGGGGTGTCGGTGAGGACCAAGATGGTGTACGTTTGCAAGTGGGTTAGTAGCCTCCTTGCGGACTGGACCAGTGCAAATGCCATCTTCTCTATCCTCAAGTAGTTGATTTATGTACCCCGGAGGACTTGGCTGACGTAGTAGATATGTCGTTGCACTCCCGAGTCCCCCTTGACAAGTGACAAGCTCACAGCCTCCATTGTAGCAATCAGATAAATGATGAGTTGTTCATACATATCTGACTTAGTTAAGAGCAGAAAGCTACAGATGTACTCCTTCGGCTCGGAGAAAGCTTTCTTATAATCCGCATCCCACTCGATGATCTTCTTGTCCTTTGCGGTTGATGCTGTTGCATTCCTCGGTACTTTGAAGGAAGTGTGAAAACATAAAGTTTCTCCTCCCATAAAGTTTTTGAAGATGCAATCATTTTGTATATATATGTGTATACTAACTCTTTGGATGCATATTATCAAGCTCAAACTGTCACATATGACAATCATCAAAGTTACGTTGCAAGAACAAGCATCAAAATGCATGATGAAGCTCAAGCAATGAATTCTTATATCTTGAGAAATTTGATGTAATTTTATCCTTTATTCTTGCAAAACTCTAGATTGTTAAAGCCTTGATAATACTCTATCTTAGTTCTTTAGGACTCAGCCTCAAAATCCAAACTTCAGAAATATTAACAGACCAGCACTTTCCCCTAGTCGAGTAATAGACTTTTTCTTATTTTATTAAGAAAAACAAAATAATTTTTGGACAAAATATATTTTCCATTCATAAGGATAAATTTCTGAAATTTTATCAAAATTTTATTCCTAGTCGACTAATAGATTTCCCTGGTCTATCAGACAGTTTTCCAGATATTTATAACATCAGTTATTATAACTGATTTCTATTAAATAATTTTTGTAATTATTTAATGGCAGTTATAAACTACCTCCAACGTTCATATTGGCGGTTCCTAGCCATTTTTGGCAGTTTTTGGAAGTTTATATCCGTTCTCCTTCAAATGACACTTCAACAACCATTTTTGGTATAGTAGACTAGTTAGTCGACTAATACTTTTGAATAGTCGACTAATTTTTGGAAAAATGGCTCAGAATTTTTTGAAAATTTAGACAGTTGTCCAGCATTCAAAAACTAACTTTTTGAACTATAAATAGACCCCCAGACCTCTGCCTAAATCACCCAAAAATTCTTTCACTTTCTCCTTTCTTAAGATTTCTTTCTCTCTCTAGAAAGTGTGTGATTTACAGATTTCCATAGAAGAACCTCTGCAGAAATTCTGCCCCTATAGGAAGTGTTGGAATTTCAAAATTCCATATTTTTATTCTCATATGATTTTGATATGACAAACACAATTCAGTGCTACTAACTCTATGTATGCAGATAAAAATCAATGCTGAGTTCCACACAATCAGATATCTTCATGCATACTCAATCAGATATATCATTCATGAAGGTGGAAAAGAAAAGGCCCTACATCCACGGCTTGGATATATAATCACTTGATAAGGATCCCCTGCAAAGAAGCTTCTCAGATTCAGTTGCAGATGCAGTCCTATCTACGGCTTTATGTAATCAATGTTAAATTTACTTTATTAGAGTCACAAAGCCTTGTGATAATATATCTTAGTCATCTAGGTTCCATTACTCAGATATCTACACTTCCCAATTTCGAAAATTCGCAAGTTTGAATATTAGCAGCCAATAACCCAATTTTGGTCGACCAAATTTAACCCTTTGAATTTGACTATGGGATTACATAGTCAAACTCCCATAACCGTGTAGATTCTGGAACTGTCTTCCAACGGTCAAAATTCTCTCTTTAAATTTTGGTCGACCAATGTGGTCATTTTGGTCGACCAATTTCAAAACTAGCCGTTTTGATCCCAAATTTTCAGGGACGGTTCTTGCCCGTTTTCCAACGTTAACTACAGTCCCCAACCATCCCTAAACACTATAAATAGAGGGGTAGACCCTCTCTTTCTCTTCACTCACTTTCCTCTTCTTTACTCTCTTATTTGTTGAAATCAAGTCTTTCATTCTCTAAAGCTTTAGGCCATTAGTTGTTCTTTTCTTATTTGTAAGAAGAAATCATTAGATTTCTTTCTTCGTTTAAGAACGGAAGAACTTGGATTTTTCAACATCATTTTGGAAAGTTGTTTGTGTTCATAATTGCAAGAAGAAATCGATTGATCGCTCTCTTCTTTTATGAACCAGAGAACTTCAAGTGTTTCGCTTCATTACATATCTTTTACATCTTGAAGTTCATCTTCTAAACACCATCCTTGAATTCATTCTCTGAAATTTATAACAAGGATATATGTGTTTTTCTATTTCATTATTTAACAGGTTTGAATCTCTGTTTAGAGATTGTACAAAGTTTGGGACACGGGGGTGTCGCCATTTTTGTAAGTTTGTGCTTGCGGGGCAAGTGATTATAGTGGATTGAAAATCTCTACGGGGTAGAGGACTGGAGTAGGATCAAGAGGATCCGAACCAGGATAAATCTCTGTGTTTGCGATTGATTTATTTTCAGTACTTGTCATTTTATTTCTGTGCCATCTTTGCAAATATCAGTAATGTTTTATTTGCAACATTTTTATTATATACACTATTCACCCCCCTCTAGTGTTTTGATCCATACAGGCTAAAATTACATTTGGTATTAGAGCAAGGTTAAGATGGCAGCAAGTTCCTCAAACATGAACGCAGTTCCACACAACTACAATCAGCATCCTGAAGAGCACTCTCAAGTCTCCTCCTCTATTTGATGGTTCTAATTACTCATATTAGAAAATACGAATGGCGATTCATCTCCAAAGTATGCATTATGAGATTTGGGACATCGTAGAGACAGGATACACAAAGCCAGAAACACCTGTTGCTGATTGGACCCCCAACGACAAATCTGCAAAGACCAACAACTCAAAGGCCATGAATGCTTTATTCTGTGCCATGGATAAACATGAGTTTAATCGAGTATCCCAGGCCAAAAGTGCAAAGGAGATTTGGCACATACTCGAGGTAACTCATGAAGGAACCAATAAAGTGAAGGAAACCAAGATTGCCTCTTTGGTTCATAAATATGAGTTGTTCAAGATGCAAGACAAGGAGATGATTGGAAAAATGAACACCAGGTTCACTAACATTATTAATTCTCTTAATGCTCTTGGAAAAGTTTACTCTTCTCTTGATCAGGTACGCAAGATTCTTAAGGTACTCTCCCCAAAATGGCGTCCAAAGATCACTGCTATTGAGGAAGCCAATGATCTTTCAACCTTATCAATGGAAGATCTAATTGGTAACCTAATGGCACATGAAGTTACTTTGCAAGATGCGAAAGAAGAATCAGATCAGAAGAAGAAAGTACCCGCCTTCAACGCAACATCAGATAATGAAGATTCAGATGATGATATGGCATTCTTTGCCAAGAACTTTAGAAAATTCTTCCAAAAAGGTAAGTATAATAATATTAAATCTAAAAATACTGACTCTTCTCTTTGCTTCAATTGTAATAGACCAGGACATATGAAGAAAGATTGTCCACTTCTCAAAGCAAAGTTCAAAACTTCCAACAACAACGATCAATCTAGAAGAGAAATGAAGTTTGACAAGATGAAGAAAGCATTTGCAGCAACTTGGGATGAATCTTCAGATGATGAAGATGATGATGAAAGTGCTAATATGTGCTTTATGGCATAAGATAATGAAGAAGAGGTAAGTATTTTTAGTAATGAAGAATTATTAGATGCATTGAAAGATCTCTATTCTCGTTTCAAAAATTTAAATAGTCAACATAAATATTTGAAACAGAATAATGACAATCTCCTTATTAAATATTAAGAGTTATCTTCTTCTAAGAACACTACAACTATTGAGAATAATTCTTCTCAAAATTTAGATCTTAGTAAAGAGAATGATATTCTCAAAACTAAGAATTTAGAACTTCATACTCAAATATCCGAAATGGATAAAAATATTTCATCACTAAAGATGAAATACGACGAGATGTCTTCCATTATTAATAAATTTAATAAAAGAAAGACTAATCTCGATGATTTGCTAAAAATACAATATCCAGCAAATCATAGACAAGGTCTGGGATATTCTCATAAGGATGCACCCAAGTCTTGTAGCACTTCTTCTTCTTGTGGAAAAACTACTTTTGTTAAACCTCAAAAGAAGAATCACGCATTTATTTACACGAAGAAAGTAAACATTCCTGCTTCTTCTTTACAAAGAAATGTTATTCACATTTCAAAATCATCTCTTAGGAAACCTACTACAATTAGTATATGGGTTCCTAAGAATTCATGCTTAGAAGATAGAAATTATTATATTTCTCATTATTTACATTCTATTGTTCATGCTTATGATTACATTAAAAAGCCAAATTCCACTTGGTGGCTTCCTAAAATCTAATCCCAAGGACCCTCAAATAAAGGGTACCAATGCTTAATGTTTATCTTTCGGGTACCTAAAAAGGAAAAATGGATTTTGGACAGTGGATGTTCAAAACATATGACAGGAAACATCAACTTGCTTTCAACCATTATATATAAAGATGGAGGCACAGTTACCTTTGGTGACAACAACAAAGGCAAAATTATAGGCACTGGAACAGTTGGGAATACAAATCAGCCTATCATTGAGAATGTTCTCCTGGTTGACGGTTTGAAACATAATTTACTTTCCATTAGTCACTTATGCGATAAAAATTACAAAATAGTTTTTGAACAAAATGATTGCATTATTTATAATTCTGATATGTCATCTGTTTTGTTCCGTGGTAAGCGTAAGAATAACATTTATATTTTATGCATGTATGTTACCACTAATAATCATTGTTTAATGATTACATCTGATGATACACTTTTATGGCATAAACATTTTGGACACACTAATTTCAAAAATCTAGCACACATTTCAAAACACAAATTAGTAAATGGAATGCCAAATATTTCTTTCAAACACAAACATTTTTGTGATGCTTGTCAACAAGGAAAATGCACAAATCTTCTTTTAAATCAAAGGATGTTATATCAACAAAGAGACCATTAGAACTCTTACATTTAGATTTGTTTGGTCCTTCAAGAGTAGCTTCTTTGAATAGAAGTAGATATGCATTTGTCATTGTTGATGATTATTCAAGATATACTTGGGTTATATTCTTACAAAACAAGAATGATGCATTTGAAGAATTTTCAATATTTTGTAAAAAGATACAAAAGATCAAATCCTCTAACATTGTCACTATTCGTAGTGATCATGGAGGAGAATTTGAAAATGAATCTTTTACCAATTTTTGTAATGAAAATGGCATTACTCACAATTTTTCTTTTCCTCGTGCTCCTCCTCAGAATGGAGTAGTAGAAAGGAAAAATAGAACTTTACAAGAATGTGCAAGAACAATGCTTTGTGATAGTAAATTACCGAAATATTTTTGGGCTGAAGCTGTCGCAACTGCTTGTTACATTATGAATAAAGTTCTTATAAGGCCATTGCTTAATAAAACATATTTTGAATTATTCTTTAAACGCATTCCACGTGTATCATATTTTAAAGTGTTTGGATGTAAATGTTTCATTCTTAATACTAAAGATGCACTTGATAAATTTGATTCAAAATCTGATGAAGGTATTTTTATTGGATACTCAACACGTAGCAAAGCCTACAGAGTATATAACAAAAGAACTTCAACAGTTGAAGAATCCCTACATGTCACATTTGATGAGAACCCCTCATCTAATTCTCCCATCATGATGATGAAGAGAATATATTACCTTTATCTAATTCTTTATATAATATTAAACTTGATGAAATTGATGCTATTAAACATTCTGTTGAGTCTATTTCAGAGAATACAGATCTTCCCAAGGCATTTGCACAAGTTCCAAATCATCCATCAGAGTTAATCATTGGAGATATTACAGATGGAGTTAGAACTCGTCGTCAAATTGAACAAATGACGCATTGTGCTTTCCTTTCATCCATTGAACCAAAGAACATCAAAGATGCATGTGAAGACAGTTCATGGATTATCGATATGCAGGAAGAACTCAATCAATTTCAACGAAATGACGTTTGGGAATTAGTTCCCAGACCTACAGATCATTCAATTATTGGTACCAAGTGGGTATTCAAAAATAAATTGGATGAATCTGGTCAGGTAATTAGAAACAAGGCACGATTAGTTGCACAAGGTTATAATCAAGAAGAAGGTATTGATTATGATGAAACCTATGCACCAGTTGCATGTATTGAGTCTATTCGCATGTTGTTATCATTTGCATGTTTTAAAGATTTTAAATTATTTCAAATGGATGTTAAAAGTGATTTTTTAAATGGATTTCTTAAGGAGGAAGTTTATGTTGAACAATCTCCTGGTTTTATTCATGAAAATTTAGAAAATCATGTTTTCAAATTAAAGAAAGCTTTATATGGTCTCAAACAAGCACCTCGTGCTTGGTATGAAAGACTTAAAAGCTATCTTTTAAATTCTGGTTATTCTATTGGTAAAATAGATTCCACTCTTTTTATTAAGAACATAAAATCTGACATAATCATTATTCAAATATACGTTGATGATATTATTTTTGGTTCTACTAATGAATCTCTTTGTCAAGATTTTTCGAAGACTATGCAGAAAGAATTTGAGATGATTCACATGGGTGAACTCAATTCTCAATTACTTCCTCGGTCTTCAAATCAAACAATTGAAGGAAGGAATCTTCATTCACCAAAGCAAGTTCTCTAAAGAACTCATCAAGCGTTTTGGTTTAGAAAGTTCTGCAGAAAAACGTACTCCAATAAGTACATCTACTTCTCTCGACAAATACTTAAATGGTAAGAGTGTTGATCAACGTCTTTACAGAGGTATGATTGGCTCTCTACTCTATTTAACTGCTAGTAGACCAGACATTATGTTTTCAGTATATTTATGTGCACGTTTTCAGGCAGATCCTAAAGTTTCACACTTAACTGCCGTAAAAGGATTATTAGATATGTTAAGCACACTTCTGATTTTGGTTTATTTTATCCCAAGTCAAGCACATTTGATTTATTATCGTATAGTGATGCAGATTTTGCTGGTTGCAAATCAGATCGTAAAAGTACCAGTGGTACAGGTCACTTTTTAGGTCATGCTTTAGTTTCATGGTTTAGCAAAAAGCAAAACTCTGTTTCATTATCTACAACCGAGGCAGAATATATTGCCGCCGGTTTAGCATGTGCTCAAATCTTATGGATGAAACAAACTATTTTAGACTATGGTATTGATTGCTCTACTTGCCCTATTATGTGTGATAATACTAGTGCTATTAATCTTTCTAAAAATCATGTGCATCATTCTCGTACCAAACATATTAATGTACATCATCATTTTCTAGATGATCATGTTCAGAAAGGAGATATAGTTCTTAAATTTATAGCTACTGAACATCAGACTGCTGATATTTTACTAAACCTTTGAAAGAAGAGACTTTTATTAAGCTTCGTAAGAATTTAGGAATAATTAGTGAATCGGACTTATGACACATTCTTATTTTTATTTTTTAGAATTTTCTCAAATTTTTTCAAATTTTTCTGGCTATTTTTAAAATTGGTCGACCAATTTACCAATATTGGTCGCCAATTATCGATTTTTTATTATTATTTCGGTAACTACTTCGTCTTCCCGCGAATTTTCATTACCAGTTCCCTCCATTTTTCGTTCCACAACTGAACCCATCCTTTCGTTTTCAAATTTGCGTGGGATTCGTTTTTCAACTACTCTGCCGATTGGAATTCTGTCAGTTCCCACAACTTCCCTTAAACTGCTTATTTTTCCTATTTAATTCTTGCCTAGGAATCATAAGTCACAACAAATATCTTCTGACCAATTTTCTTTCTCTTTCCCGAAGCACCCATTCCCCCCAAATCCCGTCGGCCTCCCCTCTCCCCAAACCTCCACCGATCTAGCCCAAATCGCCGGCAATCTCCCGACTTCTCGTCGGCGCCTCCCTCAACAGTCCGCCCCATCGCCGATCTTCCATCTCCCCTCCTCGATCGACCATCCGCCGTCCTCATCCGCTGATTTCGATGGCTCCGACCCCGTATTCACCGGCGCCCACCCCAACATCGACCCCCCTCACCAATTTTCCCTCGCCCGGCTCCGCTCTACCTTCGATCCGACGTATTTCGCCCTCTGCACCGATGGATCCACGCTCCCTCGACTTCATCGCGACGGCGTCCCCGGCTTACTTTCGTTCTCCGGCGGCTTCGCAGCAATTTCGCCTCCTGGAGAACCTCTCGTTCCATCCCGAACGCCATATCGACTTCAACGATCACGGCTTCTCCCGGATCTTCGGCCCTATCCGCTCCGCTGACCTGGTCTCCCTCTGGTCGACGGCCAACCGTACTCCTTACTTCCCTACTCTCGTCCGAGAGTTCTATGCAAATTTGGATTCATCCACCCAGGCTGGTATGCTCTCTCTTCCACCATCGTGAATGGGTTTTACTTTCGGTTGACTGGCCCCATGATCTCTAGGTTACTGAATCTACCCCCTACCCATGTCCAATCTCTACCCGAATCACTCACTGACACAGCCATTAAGCTTTTGTTGTCCACTGATTTCCGCCCGAAGTGTTCTGCGACCACCCTTCATCCCCCTGCCCGCATGATGGTTAAAATAATCCTCACCATTCTCTCTCCTAAGATTGGTTCCCTCAATTACGTCAGTACCAAGACCGCACGTAGCCTTTATGCTTTGATGGGTGAGCTTCCCGTATGTTAGGGATCTGTTCTTTTGGAAACTTTGGTCAAGCCTGTACGCTCTCACATTTTTCTCCCTTCGCTTATTAATCGGATCTTAGAAGCATTTCAGGTTCCTTTTGCCAATTCAGTCCCACTCCTTAACCCTATAGATTTCAACTCTGAAACACTTACACATATGCAATTGGTGATTTCTGACACTTCTGATCCTGAGGAGGAAGATGATGCCGCTGCCTCTGACCATGACACATCTCCCATTGCATCCCGTCCTACTACTAGATCCATGTCCCGCTCTCCTCGCACCCGTACTCGCTCTCCCCGACCCCATCCCACTCCTACCCCCGTCCCACTCCCGCCACTCCTACCCCCGGCTCCTCTTCTCGCACTCGTGGTCATGTTCCAGTTAGAAAGCAGTATTCCCATTCTGGTGCTTCTCATAGCACTCCTGTTACACCCTACTCCTCCCATGGTGATGAATTGCTTGGTGAAGTCCGTGCTTTACGCCATTCCATTACCCGTGGTTTTTCTGATATACAAAATGAGATGCATGAGGGCTTCCGTGGCATTCAGTCTCACATGAGTTCGAGTGATCATTCCATGCACGAGCATAATAAAATGATGGACTCTCTTTAGATCGCCGTAGCCACCACTGCCACTCATTTTGAGGATTTGCATTTCCGTGTTCATCGCCCGTCTTCCGACGCACCGACTTCTCCTCCTGGGCCTTCATCACGGCCTTAGCTCTTGGTTTCAGTGGATTTCGATGGTTGTTTTGGGCACTTTGGGTACTCGTTTCTTAGATGTCTGGTGATATTGTGTTACTTTCTTGGTTTCTTGGTGTTGTTCTGTACGAACTTTGGGTTTTGTGGTTTTGTTGTCTGTTGTTGTTCATATGTTCAGACTATAGGATGTATGTTGTTTCCAGCAATGTGCCTATGATGTTCTGGTTCCTCATTTCTGTTTTTAGTATGGTGATGTTTGCATTCTCTTCTGTACTCATTCCCTTGGCATACTCTTTCTTGTTGTTAGTTTATATGTGATGTTTTGGTTGTCCTTGGCTATTATCTTGGTTATTCTGTCCTTGTTATCACCTATTTATGCCACTTGGTTGTCATTGGCTACATTGTTTTATGATATTCTGTTCTCTTCTAGTGGTTATGTCCAGTTACTTTCGTTATATCCCCTGGTTATTTAGCTACTTGTTCTGTGATGTTATGTTCATCCTATGTTTAGATTGTATTCTATACCCTTTTTTATGTCCTTCTCCTATGTTTGACATTTGGTTCTGTATATGGCTCCGTTGCCTAGTCTCACTTTCTGTCTATTATGCAGGCAGGGCTACCCTATTCTAGCATTCCTCACATTGCAACAGCAGTTATAAAAAGTTCGCAGATTTGAAATTTTGCTGCTGTAAAATTTTGGTTCTCATCCCTCAAGATTTTTTTTCTACAAGTTATATTTCATTCATTATATATATATATATATATATACTAGTCATAACCCGTGCCCATGGGCACGGTTCATTTAAGATTTTCTCTCGTGAAATCTTTGTTCTCCAAAAAATTACTTCCACAGCCAAAATTTAAAAGAACAAATTAGCGAAAAAATATTTAGCGGCACGGACGCCTTTGGCGCGGAACAACAAATTTGGCGCAGGCGCCTTCGATACGGAACAACAAATTCGGCTCAGGCACCTTCGGCGTGTGCACCTTTGGTGCGGAACAACAAATTCGGCGCAGTCCCCTTCGACGTGAAACAACAAATTTGGGATTTAAGAATTAAAGAAGAAACACACTGACTCTGACAATGGGAGACATAGATTGTAGCACTTAAGGGTGTCAGATTTGGAAATCTAGAAATATCTTAAGAAAATTGATTAAAACAAAAAAATTCCTAATCCAATTATGAGAAGTATCAAGTGAAGAGGGTCCAGATGTCACATGGTCAAATCGGGGTTAATGAAGAATTTCTTAATGCTAGACAATTTGATTATATTTAAGATTAAAAGCCATACTGCAAATGGTACTATAATGAGAATACATCTTTAGTAGTTTCTCCTCTCGTAAGTTTTATCTTATTGGTTGGGATTTGATCTGCACTCCTAGGACTTGCAATGGACTTGGTGGTGAACAATTCCATCCTGCAAATATTCTGTATCTCCTTTCTCGCCAATTGGTGGTGAACAATTCTACTCAATACTCGCCACATTTGTGCCTCTATTGTTCAAAATTTTTCGTACTCCCACATTTGAACTTGGAATTTGCCTTAGAAATTACTTGCAGAATTGTTAGAAATTACCTAGGCTTAAACAGTTATACTTCAATCTATTCTTCTGCAACGCCTATTACTGTTTAAGCCTTTAGTTTGAACTAAAATTTTGATTTTTAAAAGAATTGTTACTTATTTTAGATTGAAGTATATAATAGATATCCATATCAACTAATGATTCAATCGAAATTTTTTAAAATGAATATCCAATTATTAATAGAGCTTGCCATTTACATGCAGCAAGGTACGTATAAATTAGTAAATTACAACAATTAAACAAAAAAATTCAATTAGCATGATTGGGCTACATTAATATCAATGCAAATTAAAATTTGCAACATGCCCAAATTCATTAATTTCCCATCTTAATTGAATGTCAATTATTTGACCCCTTTTTGTTTCATCACGTGCAACTCACGTGATGAAGAGTCAGAACTCGAAGCGCCGGGACGCATCTCACTGGCGATCGATCGAGAGGAGGAGGGGGGCCTTCAAGAACTCTACCGGCGATCGATCGAGAGGAGGTCGTGGCGCCTTCAAGAACTCTACCGGGGATCGATCTTGAGGAGGGGTGGTCTTCAAGAACTCTACCGGCGATCGAGAGGAGGAGGGGGGGCCTTCAAGAACTCTACCGGCGATCGATCGAGAGGAGGTCGTGGTGCCTTCAAGAACTCTACCGGGGATCGATCTTGAGGAGGGGTGGTCGTCAAGAATTCTACCGGCGATCGAGAGGGGGGCAGCCCCGGGATTCTTCGAATCAGGACGGCCTCTTCATCAACATATACAGATATCGAAATAGGCATGAGGGGGTTAATCCAAATGCGTCTCTTCAAATGCGTCGATGACGTCGGAGCATGACTGAAAAATGCCAAAAAATTGGGCTCCCAGGTGTTGGCACTCTCCGGCCAACCTCGCCTGCCAAAAAAATTGGGGGTTCATTTGAAAATCTGAAAAAATGCAACAAAATTGAGGGGGTTTGAAAAAATGCAACAAAAAATTGGAGCTGGCCCTTGCGCACCCACTCTTTCTGCTGGCATTTAGAGCATCAAAACTTTAGTTTAAAAAACCAATGATGCGAAGCAGAAGAGAGCTAGCAGTCGAGAAATCACCTTAAGGACCCGCACAAAGCTCCCCTTTGCCTTTTATCTCTAGCAATTAAATGCCTGTTGCTTTCTCTCTTGGAAAAGATCCCAGCAAACAAAGCTGTTGTTATCCCCAAAAAATGCCCCTTGCTCTCTCCCAAATCAGACTGTTGCTATTCTCATTCAAATGGCCGGTCACAAAAATAAATGGGACCCACAAAGACTCAAAAATACAAACACTTCATCTTTAAGTTTAATCCTAACCGTTCATCATTCAAGATTAAATCCTGGCCGTCTTTTATCAACCTGTTTGTCCTAGTCAGCTTGTCCTAGTCAGCCCTAGGATTCAAAAATCGCTGTCAAATGTATTATATATATATATATATATATATATATATATATATATATATATATATATATATATAACAGGTAATATCACATATTTTTTTATACCAGATCCTATCCCATATTTTTTAATGGCCCTACATTCGCTTGTCTTTTCATGGCCTGTCCATTCATTTTTTTATTTTATATGGCCTGCTCCCATTATTTTGGCCTCTTTACTTCATTTGGCCTACTACTCAATTTTCACGACTGACCAAATTTTTTTCTTCATTCTTTTTAAAGCAATATACTCCATCTTTTCTTACCATTTCTATTTTCCTCATATTTTCTCGCCTCTTTTTTAACTAACTCTTCTTTGCCTCTTTTTGAGGATTTCAAAGGGGGAGAATATATTTCATCTACTCAGGGGGAGTATTCACAAATTCCACATACTCAGGGGGAGTATATCTGATATGTTAAATTTTAACGATATATATTTTTTTCATGTTTGTCATCATCAAAAAGGGGGAGAATGTTGGAATTTCATAATTCCATATTTCTATTCCCATATGATTTTGATATGACAAACACAATTCAGTGCTACTAACTCTATGTAAGCAGATACAAATCAATGCTGAGTTCCACACAATCAGATATCTTCATGCATACTCAATCAGATATATCATTCATGAAGCTGGAAAAGCAAAGGCACCTACATCCACGACTTGGATATATAATCACTTGATAAGGATCCCCTGCAAAGAAGCTTCTCAGATTCAGTTGCAGATGTAGTCCTATCTACGGCTTTATGTAATCAATGTCAAATTTATTTTATTAGAGTCACAAAGCCTTGTGATAATATATCTTAGTCATCTAGGTTCCATTACTCAGAGATCTACACTTTCCAATTTCGAAAATTCGCAACTTTGAAAATTGGCAGCCAATAACCCAATTTTGGTCGACCAAATTTAAACCTTCGAATTTGACTATGGGATTACATAGTCAAACTCCCATAACCGTGTAAATTCTGGAACTGTCTGCCAACCGTCAAAATTCTCTCTCTAAATTTTGGTCGACCAATGTGGTCATTTTGGTCGACCAATTTCAAAACTAGCCGTTTTGATCCCAAATTTTCAGGGACGGTTCTTGCCCGTTTTCCAACGTTAACTACAGTCCCCAACCGTCCCTAAACACTATAAATAGAGGGGTAGACCCTCTCTTTCTCTTCACTCACTTTCCTCTTCTTTACTCTCTTATTTGTTGAAATCAAGTCTTTCATTTTCTAAAGCTTTAGGCCATTAGTTGTTCTTTTCTTATTTGTAAGAAGAAATCATTAGATTTCTTTCTTCGTTTAAAAACGGAAGAACTTGGATTTTTCAACATCATTTTGGAAAGTTGTTTGTGTTAATAATTGTAAGAAGAAATCGATTGATCTCTCTCTTCTTTTATAAACCAGAGAACTTCAAGTGTTGCTCTTCATTACATATCTTTTACATCTTGAAGTTCATCTTCTAAACACCATCCTTGAATTCATTCTCTGAAATTTATAACAAGGATATATGTGTTTTTCTATTTCAGTATTTAACAGGTTTGAATCTCTGTTTAGAGATTGTACAAAGTTTGGGACACTGGGAGTGTCGCCATTTTTGTAAGTTTGTGCTTGCGGGGCAAGTGATTATAGTGGACTGAAAATCTCTACGGGGTAGAGGACTGGAGTAGGATCAAGAGGATCTGAACCAGGATAAATATCTGTGTTTGCGATTGATTTATTTTCAGTACTTGTCATTTTATTTCTGTGCCATCTTTGCAAATATCAGTAATGTTTTATTTGCAACATTTTTATTATATACACTATTCACCCCCTTAGTGTATTGATCCATACAGGCTAAAATTACAAGAAGTCCAATTTCCACAATTCACATCTTAAACCTTGGAGATTCCATCACCAACCTTGCGCTATAATTCCGATATTATCAAGGCTATATGTGATATTGTTTCATACTCTTTTCTTTACTTTGTTTTGTGAATCTCTTGTTGAAGAGATTGTACAAGTTTGCAACACGGAGAGTGCTAGCATCTTTGTATGTTGATTACTTGCGAGGAGCAAGTATTTTAATGGATTCAAATCTCTACGTGGTAGAGGACTGGACGTAGGATCACATGGATCCGAACCAGAATAAAAATCTCTGTGATTGCGTTTGGATTATTCTACATTATGATCTTTTATTTCCGCACTTGACGTGTGTTTATATTTATATATTCACACGCGTCTTCTTTGTGATTTTTCGTTGTTTTCCGTCGTCCCGTATCCATTTTCTTGCGATTTCTAGTTTTCTTTCACTTCTTTATGTTTTTGTGTATTTGTAGGAGATTGCCAGTATTGGGGACATATAATGAAGATATCAGGAGCCCCCGGAGCAACGGGAGGAGTCGCGCGTGATCCAAAGGGTCAAACGATGAAGATTGCCATTTCTCAGCCCTCTACCAATCGGGTGGACACAGCCACCCGATCGGTTGATGCACGCGTATCCGACCCAGACGAAGGCTAAAGTGAGGAGCAGCTCAACCGACCGGTTCGCTGACCGGTTGAACACAGCAGGTGTCTCGACCATTTGGAGCTGAATTCCAACCGATCGGGTGACATCTCACCCGATCGGTTCATCTGTACTGAATTTTCCAAACAATGACCCGGAGAGCTCAACCGACCGGTTCGCTGACCGTGTGAAGTCGACAGAACTCTCTGTCTTTTTGGGGATAATTCCAACCGATCGGTTGAATGCTCAACCGATCGGTTCACCTGATGCCGCATCGCCCAAAATATCGAACCGACGGCTCCACCCGCTCCCCTCAGCGCCCGGTTGAAGCTCCCGAAGCCGACGGCCGAAGCATCAAGCAGCTCACTTGATCGGCTGATGCTTCAACCGATCGGGTAACGTCGATTTTTTATAAATAGTTGCCTTGGTTTCAGAAAATAGGAGTTGTTATTTTTTCTGTCGTTTTCTTGTACGATGACGGCTGGAATTTTATTGCTTTTTGTAAGTCTTCTGATTGCTTTCAAACTTTAATATTATCTTTATAGCATTGATACTATCTCGTTTCAATCGCTTGATCATGATTTCTATGCTTGATTTTCATTTAGATTGCTTTTTAGCTATGATTTGTGAGTAGTTCCCAAATCTGGGATTTTGGAGGAAACCCCTTCGTGGGTTCTCCCTAATGCATCCATGGGACTAGGAATTCGATAGGTGTTACGCCTATTTGACCGAGACCCATAAGGCACGAGCCCAAGAGCCCACCTGCATCCTGAAAGCCCATTCGACAAAGGCCCTACAAGGGACCTTCTCGAAACGTCGATCCGACCCGGCCCCCATAACCCGTTGGTCGTTCGCCCACTCCTGCGAAAACCGCTCCCCGGACACGCGACCACTAAATGGCGATAATGGGGAGGTGCTGGCAGGGCGGAGAGGGTGGCGGCGAGGGGGGACGGATGGGGCACGATCGATGGCGGGCGTGGGACGTGGGCCAGAGCCAATCATGCTGGGAGCTCTACAAAAGGGTCAGGAAGACGACGAAGAAAGAGATCGCATCTCAGGTAACAGAACCTAAGGTACTCCATCAACGACCTCGTTCCCCCAATTCATCTCCTTCCTCCCCCGCTCGCGCCGAGAGACGCCGTCACGATCTCCTCACGAGTCGGAGCGTCTCCGCCGGGCCTCCTTTCTCAGATCTCTATCTGACTTAGGCATCGGAGGGGATTTGGCCGGAACCAAGGTCCGGCCCCCTGACGAGCGTTCTCGTCTACGCAGGTGAACAACAGATCAACGGGCCGAGGCTACCCCTCGCCCCTCTCCGACCACTCGATCAACCGGACGGTGAGGCTTCCCCTCACCCTCAGCCTTCCTTGGCCGAGCACGCCCTACCGAGGCCGAGCGTCCTAATCGGGTCTGAGACTCACCCTCGCCGCCAGACGGCCGTGCATCTACCCGGGCGACTGAGGCTACCCCTCGTCCCCCTCCCAGCCGAGGCCGAGCGCGTCTGTCCGAGGCCGAGCGTCTCAACCAGGGCCGAGGCTTCCCCTCGCCCCTTCTGCACCGATTCGAAGCCCCCGAGGGACCCAAAGCGGGTCCCTTGACCACGTTGACCGGGTTCTCCACGGTCAACGCATTGTAGTGAGAAAACACTCTGAAACATCTGGCGCCGTCTGTGGGAACGAGAAACCGTCCCACGAAGAAGCAAACCACACCAACAATGGCACGAGCCAGCAATGGGAGGAAGCGCATGCCCCCCATCCCAGAGGAGGGGAATGGCACAACAAACGGCAATCCCGAGGACACACCCGTCAGCGGCCACCCCACCCTCTCCACCGAAGAAGCCGGTGGCTCAGAACTGGCCACGCAGGGACAGCTCCGCGCCCTAGCTCAGGAGACCAACGCGAGCCTCCAGACGTTGGTCGCAACGGTGCAGCAGCTCGTCGGCCCTGCGCCACCCAACGGAGGCACGTTGGACGACAGCCATCGATGGGCGGGGGGTCCCCCACACTTGCGGTCCGCCGTGGTCGACGACCACGAGACCCGGAAACCGAACATGGAGCGTCGGTTCACGCTGTCCGGCTCTCGTCAGGCAAGGTCACGCGCCTCCTCACCCAATCGCGAAAGGAGCCGAAGAGAGACCGAAGAGACGGACGGCGAATCAAGGACGGCCTCGTCTCATCGATCGCGGTCATCCCGCCGCAGGAGAAGCGAACGACACCACTCGAGAGACCGATCGCGGCGGAGCAGGAGCTCCCGCAGGAGGAGTCGGGAACGTCGGGACAGCCCGGCCCCCAGCGTGGCGAAGGCTGCGGAGCCAGCCCCGCTGGCGCCGGTGGTACCCCCACCCCTGGTCGATCCAGAGGCAGGCGAGTACCGCATCCCCGGAGGCATCCACGGAGATCGATGCCCCTTGTCACAGAGAATAACCGACGCACGGGTCCCCTCCCGATTCTGGATCCCGGTGCTGGGAAAGTACGATGGAATAGGAGACCCGGCGCACCACGTGATGGACTACGAGGGGGACATGGCCTTCCAGGGAGCTGACGATGACCTGCTTTGCCGGGGCTTCTATTCTACTCTCAGGGGAGCGGCGAGGATCTGGTACCACAGCCTGCCCGACCGCTCCATCGACAGCTTCGAACAACTCGCCCAGTTGTTCTGCAAACAGTTCATGGCGGGGAGGCTGATCAAACCTGGTGCTGAACATCTGTTCAACATAGTACAAGGCCCGGCCGAACCACTCCGACAGTTCATGCGCCGCTTCAATGCGGAAAGGCTAAACGTGAACAACCCACCCGACCTGGTGGTCCAGACGGCTCTTAAGAAAGGGCTTCGCCACAGGGGCCTCAAGAAGTCCCTGTACAACGACCCCCCAAAGGACCTCCCCGGGATCATGGCAAGGGCCGAGCGCTTTATGCTGACCGAGGAGGCCTTGGCCGAGGATGCAGGAAAAACCGCTCGAGGGACCAAGCGTGGCGACGACGGACGAGCAAGCCCCGAAGGATACCGGACCGAAAAGAGACAAAGGAACAGGCAACGGGGGGAAAGCGCGAGGGACACCACCCCAGACGCCATTCTCGCCCAAGTACAGAAGGAAGAGCGAGCTGATCGCCCCCCGCCGAAGGCTAAAAGAGGCGGGAAGAACAGGGAGAAGTACTGTAAGTACCATAAGGACGATGGTCACGACACGGAAGATTGCTGGCATTTGAAGAAGGACATTGAGAAGCTGATGAGCCGAGGGCACGCCAGGAATCAGGCCGACGAGCCGGCCCATGGAGAAGGGACCTCCACACAGCCGCACAAGGGGAAGAAGATCAACACCATCCAAGGCCCCCTCCGCATCATAGAGTGAGCAGGCAACATCCTTCCCCCCGGGGGCGGCCTAAGTATGAGGGAGATATCTAGTTTTACATCCCTCTGTTTGGCTTCATTTCCCCTTTTTCGTTTCCTCCAAATGTACCGGTCCAACTGGACCCATGAGAGTACAAACGCCTTCTTTTTATTGTCTTTATTTTCCGACGGAGTTGACATGTCGCCAGTAACGCAAAAGGCCGGGGACCGCCGCCTCACTGGAGGAGGAAGAGGAGCTTTGCCCTCACCGACTATCTCCGGCACTCATAAGTCTGGGAGCAATCCCCCAAGCAGACGCGGACGCCGACCGGTCCTAAGCCGAGGAGCTTTGCCCTCGCCGACCGACTCCAGTGCCCATAAGTCTGGGGGCGATTCCCCTAGCAGGCACGGACGCCGACCGGTCCTAAGCCGAAGGGCTTGGCCCTCGCCGACCGAGTCCAGAGCTCATAAGTCTGGGGGCGACTCCCCCAGCAGGCACGACGCCGACTGGTCCTAAGCCGAGGAGCTTTGCCCTCGCCGACCGACTCCAGCGCTCATAAGACTGGGGGCAATTCCCCCAGCAGGCACGGACGCCGACCGGTCCTAAGCCGAGGAGCTTTGCCCTCGCCGACCGAGTCCAGAGCTCATAAGTCTGGGGGCAACTCCCCCAGCTGGCACGACGCCGACTGGTCCTAAGCCGAGGAGCTTTGCCCTCGCCGACCGACTCCAGCGCTCATAAGACTGGGGGCAATTCCCCCAGCAGGCACGGACGCCGACCGGTCCTAAGCCGAGGAGCTTTGCCCTCGCCGACCGACTCCAGCGCTCATAAGTCTGGGGGCAGTTTCCCCAGGAGGCACGGACGCCAACCGGTCCTAAGTCGAGGAGCTTCGCCCTCGCTGACCGACTCCTGCGCCCCTAAGTCTGGGGAGAATCCCCTCAGCCAACGCCAGTTTCGTCCATTCCCAAGCCAAGAACAAGGCAACAACGCCAAGTACACAAAAATTCCAAGTAAGTCGATTTCATTTATAATAGTTAACCCGAGTACAAAAATGCTTCTTATTTACAGGGGATCAAGGCGAAGTGAACACCCTACAAGCAGTCTACTCGCGACAAATGACAGAGTTCAGATCGACACCGACAAAGCAAAATTGGTTGACAAAAGACCCAGAGTAGGTGACCCAAGCTAGGGGCCATGCAACCAGCAATTGTTGGCCGCGGGGCTGAAGGAGATGGCGGGGGCCGGGGATCCATTTCAAGTAGACTGGCCCAAAGCGAAGCGGATGCTTAAAAATTTGAGGATAAGGCTGGGAGGGACTGCTTAAGGAGCCCGAGCTCGGGAGGACACATCCTCGGGCACTTCGCCCTGCTCGGAGCGAGGGGACTCGACTGGCGGAGGGGCTTGCCGGACACGTTCCGCACATTCCCGGAAGGAACACTGGACGACTTCGACGATCCGGGGGGCGATGATGTCTATATACTTACCGAAGGCCCCCCTGAGAACCTCGAAGATCTCCTTCCCCAGGGTCTCGACGACGCCCTTCTCCACCTCCTCCGCCAGCCGCATTACCTGACACCGGTCCGACAGCTCCCTCTGAAGCTCCTCCCTCTCCAGACGGAACGATTCCGCCGCCTCCTCAGCCGACTGATGAGCATCCCCTAGCTTTCCCTCGAGGTCACCCACTTGCCCCTCCAACGCAGCCACACGGAGGGCGAGGCGCCGAGACTCCATCTGGGCCTCCATCATGGCCACCTCGGCCGCCCCGGCCCGCTCCTGAGCCCTCATGGAAGACTCCTCCATCTCCCTCAAGCGGACGGCTCGACACTGCAACTCCACAGCGAGCGCTGAACCCTGAAAAGACGAGACATGGGCTAAGAAGAGGATAAAGAGAAAGAGAGGATAGCAAGATAACCGAACCTGTTGGAGGATCCAGACCAAGGAATCCGACATCTTGTCGGCCGGGATCTTCTTGAGGAGGCTGCGGTCCCGGGGAGGGACGGAGACCTCGGCAACCTGCTGGGCCACTGCTCGGTCAGCAAACATCGAACTCCCAGGGACGAAAATCGAAGCCAAGTCGCTCGCCAACAAGGCCCCGACCCCTGGTGATACGGGCGAAGACGCTGCGAGGGGGGTGGCTGGCAAAGCTACCGAAGGATCTCCGGCGGTCGCCACGGGAAGCGCGGAACCTGCCGGGCCGGAGGGATCCACGTCCTCCTTCCTCTTCTTTCCGCCGTGGAGCTCCGAAGGCGCCGGAGGAGAACGCTTCCGCCTCGCACCATCCTCACCCCCCGGAAGGGGATCGCCAGAAGAAGAGGCGGGAGGCGCGGCCGCCACCTTACCCACGGCAGGCTCGGCTCGGCGCACCTCCTCCTCAACGGTCCTCCGAGGCGCCCTTCCAGAGGTACTACCTCGGCTCCGAGCGGCTCCACGACGGATCAGCTCGTCAACGTCACGGACGAATTCGCGGCCAGCCATCCCTGCAAAGGAGACCGAAATCAGGATGAGTCATAGGGCGATCCGGGGATGAAAAAGCGACCTACCCGGAGACCACAAGACGGCCTTCAGGAGTAGGTCGTCCAGCAAAGACCAAATGGACTTCGTTTCCAAAGGAAGAGCCAACAGAAGCGCAGCGGCTGCCCGGTCGGCGTCTGAAAGAACTAACGACGGGCGAGAATGGACAGAACTGCCCCAGCTTGTCAGAATCTGGGCCTCGCCCAAGAAGACCACGAAGACATAATCCAAGTTCCAATCCCCTGACCAGCGGGGTAACCCGATCAGGCATTCCCTCCTCGAACGAGCTCGGAGTAGCAGCCATGACCCCGGACCGACCGTCTGGGCCTGGTAAAAGTAGAAGAGAAGGGGGAGAGTCGGCTCCAGACCACGGGTACAGCAGAGCGTTACGAAACCCGTCAGTACCGCGATCGAACACGGGGTGAACTGACACAGGGACACTGTGAAATGTTCCATGACCTGGATGAAGAAGGGATGGAGCGGGAAGCGAAGACCCAGGCGGAACATCTCGACGTAGACGCCGACCTCATTGCTCCTCGGGAGGCAAATCCGCTCGTCGACAAATGGAACCCGAACCTCGTATGGGAAGCAGAGATATCTTTCCCGGATCTCCGCGGCCACCGAAGGAGGGGTCCTCGACGACGTACGGAGGACAACCGGGGGCACATTAAGCCGTACGGCAGCCAACGCCACGTCATCACGGGAGTAGTCTGGAAAAAGTTTCTCCTTCCCCCTATCTTGAAGAGAACGACTCCCGGCGGGGGAACCAGACTCCCCTAGCCGGGGTTCGCCCCGCCCGGACTCCGGAGGACCCCTCGTCCTCCGGCCAGAACCGCCTATCCTAAGAGCAGCCATAGGATGAAAGCAAGAGAGGAATTACCTATTTTCAACTAGTTTGGAGAGGACAAAGAAGCGAAGGCGACGGGGAACTCCGAGTTGCTGAAGGCTCTGAATACCGGGAGGAGCGAAGGAGAAGTGGAGATCAACACAACTGGGGATCTTATATGCCAGGGGAGAATTCGAAGTGCCTGACAAGAATGCGTGGCGAGGCTCGAAGAGTCGGCGGCGCTCCGAAATTGGCGCCAGTTGAAGACCAATCGATCCGCCTCATCATGACCTGCATTTATGGCCTCGCCTCGATTGAAGCGCCGCTCGGAATCCCAGGAGACGTAACGGTTGATCTGAGCGAGCCAAGGCTGATCGACCCCACCAATGGCGGCTCACAAACCCTTCGGCTTCTCGAACTTAAGGCGACTCCGCGAGCGGCAGGGATAAGCTTGCCACTACACGTGGCAGCATCTGAAGGCCGACGGCGCTTTGAAGCCCGCGCCTTAAAAACATCGACTGGGGAGCCTGTCAAAATCGGCAGAGGTCACATCGGCCGAGCCGAACCGGCCGAGGCCGATCAACCCGACCGATGGGGGCAATTGTTACGCCTATTTGACCGAGACCCATAAGGCATGAGCCCAAGAGCCCACCTGCATCCTGAAAGCCCATTCGACAAAGGCCCTACAATGGACCTTCTCGAAACGTCGATCCGACCCGGCCCCCATAACCCGTTGGTCGTTCGCCCACTCCTGCGAAAACCGCTCCCCCGGACACGCGACCACTAAATGGCGATAATGGGGAGGTGCTGGCAGGGCGGAGAGGGCGGCGGCGAGGGGGGACGGATGGGGCACGATCGATGGCGGGCGTGGGACATGGGCCAGAGCCAATCACACTGGGAGCTCTACAAAAGGGTCAGGAAGACGACGAAGAAAGAGACCGCATCTCAGGTAACAGAACCTAAGGTACTCCATCAACGACCTCGTTCCCCCAATTCATCTCCTTCCTCCCCCGCTCGCGCCGAGAGACGCCGTCACGATCTCCTCACGAGTCGGACCGTCTCCGCCGGGCCTCCTTTCTCAGATCTCTATCTGACTTAGGCATCGGAGGGGATTTGGCCGGAACCAAGGTCCGGCCCCCTGACGAGCGTTCTCGTCTACGCAGGTGAACAACAGATCAACGGGCCGAGGCTACCCCTCGCCCCTCTCTGACCACTCGATCAACCGGACGGTGAGGCTTCCCCTCACCCTCAGCCTTCCTTGGCCGAGCACGCCCTACCGAGGCCGAGCGTCCTAATCGGGTCTGAGACTCACCCTCGCCGCCAGACGGCCGTGCATCTACCCGGGCGACTGAGGCTACCCCTCGTCCCCCTCCCAGCCGAGGCCGAGCGCGTCTGTCCGAGGCCGAGCGTCTCAACCAGGGCCGAGGCTTCCCCTCGCCCCTTCTGCACCGATTCGAAGCCCCCGAGGGACCCAAAGCGGGTCCCTTGACCACGTTGACCGGGTTCTCCACGGTCAACGCATTGTAGTGAGAAAACACTCTGAAACAATAGGGATTAGAAATTTAGATGGTTACGCGGGGTGTTTCATTGTTATTGGCGGAAAAAAGACCGCCTTTGACCGTCGGGCCAAGGTGGAATAAACTTGGCGGTTGACTCCCTAGCCACAGCTCACGCCCTTAGCGTAGACATTGAATCCTAACGCGTTGGAACGGCAGGATGAGATGTTGGGAGTAATCGTTGCAAGCTTAGTGCTCCCAGAGTCGGTCGTTGTTAATGGACATGGGAATGCCCACCGACCGAATCTGGGTAGTCCAACGTATCATCATGGGCATCGACCGGAATATCGGGCCCATAGGACACTGGTATCACTCTTAGAGGCAACATCTCACCACTAAACCCTAAATCCAATCGTATTCCTATCTGTAGGTCGTAATAGTGAGAACACATGATAGGATGGAAACTGAAGTCCTAGGTTTCCTTTTATATCGTTTATCCTTCGTATTTACATTCTGTGACAAACCATCGATCGTACGGGCTAGCTCACCCATCGGGTGAACCGGTTCCTCTTTGACACAAGCACAACACACGCCTCCCTGTGTTCGACCCCCAAGCCACACTACAACACCGTGCGCTTGTAGTATAAATATTTAAATCTGCTATCCCCAATCCTATTGCACTTTTATGCTCAAAACTAGGGGTCGTCAAGCTTTATGGTGCCGTTGCCGGGGAGGCAACGTGCTGTTAATTTTAGGACCATTTGAACCCTTGAGTCTAGCTCACATCTTCACCTCGCGATAATTTTCGTATTCTTCATTTTCATTTTCATTTTCTATTTTTATTTTTTGTTTTTATTTTCTGTTTTTATCTGTTTCCATACCATACTTGCTTCACGGTGTGTTTGTGATTTTTTATGCGCAGGAATACAAGGAGTCTCGACGACTTGATTCCTTTAGATCCGGAGATCAACGCCACCGTGAGGCGTTTGAACGCAGAGAAGAGAAGAAGAGAAGAGTCTACAGCCATAGGGGAGAATCCCTACCGCAGAAGTCCCTGTTGGAATACTCGATGCCATCCATCGGGTCCACCTCCTCCATCCAACCTCTAGCCATTGCGGCCCAGAGTTTCAAGCTTAAGCCGTCATTAGTGACGTGGATCCAGCAAGATTAATTTTCTGGGGCACCCATGGAGAGCCCTATTGAACATCTGGACTCCTTCCTTGAGAAGTGTGACACATTCAGGATTAATGGTGTCACGACTGAAATTATCTGACTGAAGCTATTTCCCTTCTCTCTGCAGGATAAAGCCAAGCAATGGCTTAGAGGAAAGGACCCGAACACCTTCAATACTTGGGAGAAGCTCTCGAACGCTTTCTTGACTAAGTTCTTTCCCCCGGGGAAGACGATGAAGCTGAAGAGTGAGATCTCCTCCTTCTTCCAAGCCAGCCACGAGGCCCTGCACGAAGCTTGGACGAGATACAAAGAGATGCAGCGGAGATGCCCTCATCACGAGCTTCTAAAGTGGAAGATTATAAATCTGTTCTATAATAGGTTGAGGGATGACCTGAAATCTTCGATGGACGCCACTGCTAGGGGGTCCTTTATGTCTAGAAGTGAGGAAGATGCCGGCAACATTTTAGAAAACATGGCATCAAATAATGAGCGATGGTACGATGAGCGTGCCACGCCTAGATCTGGAGGCATTCATAGAGTCGAGGACATTGACAAGTTGTCTAGCAAATTCGATTTGATATCGACCCAGATCTCAGTGCTTATGGTAGGAGCTGGTGGTGCCAGCACCCAACAAGTAGCAGTGGTGGAAGCGGAAGTCCTGGGAGACTTTGAGGGTGGTGATATTTCACCACCGGTGGATCAAGCTAGCACACTTTTCTTCAACCCGACAGGTAATGCGCCGTATCCACCAAGGACTAGCTCGAATCAAGCTTATTCTCCCAATAACCGGAACCACCCCAATTTGAGCTATAGGGCATCGTATCAACAGCCCCAGCAGCAGCATCAACAAGTATATCAGCCGCCTCAGCAGCAGCAGCAGCAAATATATCAGCCGCCTCGGCAACAACAGCAGTAGTATCAGCAACATCAGCAGCCACATCAAATGTACCCGCAGTATCCCTCCAGGAACCAGCAGCCCATGTAGCAGCAGCAGCAGCCATATGGCCAACAACGAGTTATCTTCCCGTTCGAGACCCTCTTGACCCAGTATATTACGAACCAGGAGAAGATCAACTTGAAACTGGAGATGGGGCAAAGGGCTCTAACCGACCAAGTAACCTAGCTGGGGTTACAGGTGGCGAACCTTCAGAGGGCGCAAAACCAATTATCGGGTCAACCGGAAGTAAATCCAAGGGGGGCGAATCAGACATTGGCACTAACGCATGATCATGCGAATGTGTCCGCTATCGTCTTGAGAAGCGGGACACAAATTCCTACAAGAGTGCCCGCTAAGGAACCTGAAGCTTCGTTGGTCGATGGGCGACCAATTGAAAAATCTAATGACAACAGAGCTTCGTCACTAAAGACCACGACTCCAGAGGGAGTCTCTGAAGAAGAGAAAAAGAAGGACGAGGAGGGGAACCTTAGAGTATTTAAGCCCATTGTGCCATTTCCACAACGACTTGCCAAGGCAAAGATTGATGAAAAATATGGCAAGTTCTTCGCTATGGTCAAGGATTTGAGCTTGCAGATCCCTTTCCTCGAAGCCATAGAGACAATTCCTTCCTATGCGAAATTCTTAAAGGACTTGGTGATGAGGAGTTCCAGAAAGAAGGTCGTTCTCACGGCGAAATGTAGCACTCTCATTTAGCGAGCGAATCCGCCCAAGCTTAAAGACCCGGGAAGCTTCTCTATTCCTTGTTCGATTGGGAAAATGAAGATCCATCGGGCACTCATCGATTTGGGAGCGAGCGTCAGCCTGATGCCTCTATCACTGTACAGGAGGATAGGAATGGGAGACCTTGAGCCCACCGATATGACCCTTCAACTAGATGATAGATCAGTCAAATATCCGGTGGTGATTGTTGACGACCTGCCTGTTAACGTCAGTGGAGTGCATGTTCCGGTTGACTTTGTTGTGATGGATATGCCGGAAGACACTCATACGCCGATCATCCTTGGACGGCCCTTCATGGCCACCGCTGGCACGCTGATAGATGTGAAGAAAGGGAAGCTATCCCTTAATGTTGGCGACCAGAAGGTCGAATTTGACTTGGGATTATCTATGAAGCATCCTCCGGATGAACCTGGTTGCAATATGATGGACATTGAAGAAGAAAGAGCTTTGTAATCCGGAGCTTGGGAGATCCTCTCAAGGAATCTCCCCGATAGCCTGGGGAGCTTAAAGGAACATGCTGAGGTGGAAGAAGAAGAAGCTATCGGAGGAGTGTTCTCCTCCATGACGATCCCTCCCGGATTCCAAAAAGCTGATCCGACGAGGAGAAAAGGGAAAGAGCCCATGGGCCTTACCGCTAATGAGATCAGGATCTTACGAAAAGTGGCGATCGACGCCAATGTGAGGGAGAAGCCCCCAGACATCAACAAAGGGAGGATCGTTGAAGAAGTCTACTTATCACCGATGTCAACACCAAAGGCCACCACTCCGACATCTGAAGGGATGCCAAACATTGGGCATCACCCCCGTCCTCCTTGAAAATCATCTACCGGGCGTCGAGCAAACGACGTCAAACAATAGCGCTTCATGGGAGGCAACCCATGTTCTAAACTTTCGTCTTTATTTTTAGGGTTATTTTTCTTATTTTGTTGAATAAATCCAGCAACGGGAGCTTTCATCGAGAGATTTAGACTATTTTTGATGTTTTGCAAGAAACGAGCCCCCAACCGATCGGGTGAACCCTCAACCGATCGGGCGGGATGTTTCTGAAGATGGCCTATATCTGTTCAACAGTGAACCGCTCGGGTGGAACAAGCTGAGACGAGGTGGCAGATCATGTGAGAAGAGCAGAGCTCTCGGGAAATTTAGGGATTAATTCAACCGATCGGTTGATCTGGAGCTCTGACCGGGTGGCCATCCGGGTGAAATCGAGGATGCTCTCGGGAAAATTGTGAAGCAGCCAACCGATCGGTTGAAATCTCAACCGATCGGTTCGCATGTAGCTGCCATCCAACAACATTTTTCGAAAAATTACCCAACCGATCGGGTGAGATCTCACCCGATCGGTTCATCTAAACCCTATAAATACACCCCCCCCCCCCCCCCCCCGCTTCACCCGATTCATTTCCTTCACCCAACTTCGATCATCCTCCATCGTTTCGACTTCTCCCACTCTCAACCGGCCACCTTTCTCCCCCAAACGACCATCTCTCTCTCTCAACCGATCTCCCCACATCCGCAAACTCTCTCTCCATCAATCCTACCCTCTCTCCATCCTCATTCTTCCCAAAATCCGCAGCAACCCTAGCCCTAACTTCGTTTTTTTTTTGAAAATTACAAATTTTGTTGGAACGGCATGTCGCGGCTTCATACTTCCCTCATTGCGCTGCATTGGGTGATTTGCAAGCAAGGATTGTCTTCGCTACTGGGTAAACTCGTTCCCGAGCTCTATTTCTTGCATTTGCCTAGTACTACTGTTTTGCTCGATTGCCATTGTTTGTGTGCATTCATCATATCTTGCATTCACTTGCATCACACACTATCATGGCCAGGGAAAAAGATGAGGGTAAAGACATCATGCATGAGGAGGAGCCGTCTCGCAAGAGACGAAAATCCACACGTCCACCTAGTTCACGTCATCCTCCTACACCGCCTACACAACCCCAACCCCAACCAATTATCCCTCCTGTGGACCCACTGATGGGACCGTGGGAATACCGTTTCTTGAGTCGTGAGCAAAAAGATCTTTACAACCGACTCAATGCACGGGGACACCTAGCCACTAAATTTGCACATGCACAAACCCTTAACGATCTCGGAGTTTTCTCCGGGGTTGAGACTTTATTTGCGAATTTAGGTTGGATAGGGGTCCTAAATGCACATGCACCATCTTACCCCGCCCTCACACTAGAATTCCTATCTTCCCTAAATTGTGTGGCGGGGTCCATCGTCGATTTCCGCATTCGAACCCGAAGTATCCGCACCAACCTGAACACAATCAATGACATCTTCGGTTTCCCGATACTCGACGACGATGCTATCCGCCCCTACGATTATCACCGCGACTTTGATGTCGATATATTTTGGTTTCGCCTCACCCTCGAGGACCATTATCCTCGAGGCAAGTCCAAGGCATCCTCCACCATTCACCCCATATTCCGTCTAGCCCACCGCATCATTTCTAGCACATTCTTTCCCAGGGACGAGTCCGGGTCCGTGACTATCCCTGACCTTTTTATTTTGTGGGCCATGACATTTGATTTTGTTCGGGTGATGACGGGATCGCCTTCGGGGCCCCTTGCATACCCATTCATGACGGCGCTTGGCTTATTCAAAAGTTAGTTGATATTAGCTGCATCGACAAAGGGAAATACTGTTGCGGGGGCCTCATCACCATCATTGCTTCGCATCCCACATTCAATATCATTATCCCCAGAGATTTGCCTCATGCCGCAGGATCTACACACCTAGATCTTGATGTCCTACGGCACATACACATGATCAAGCCCATCCCCGACGGTTGTTTTACCTTCTACTACGGTCACCCCCTGCTCCTTACACTATTCTGCCCAACCCAGGTCATATGTCTATCGTTCTTGTGGCAGATTGGACGTTCCCTCCTGACCCAGAGTTTCTAGGGGGTTACATCTTCAGTTCCGTATCCCGGGCGCACCCAAATCACCTTCCCCTGCCGCCCACTTAGGCGAGCAGGACATACCTGTGTCCTGAGGAGATCCCGAGGCTGGCCCCAGTAGTGCCACTCCGGCTTCTGGCCATATCATTTCTGAGGCATTCACTGAGGCCCTCTTAGGCCTAGCCTCTGGTGCCGGCATGACCACTACCGCCGGCACCACTTCCACTTCCCGTCCAGGCACTACTTCTTCCGTTCGTTGAGCCACCTCTGCTCGCCTCGCTCTCGAGGCTGAGCTAGCTTCACTACGCATTGCTGCTTCATCCTCTGCCCCCTCGGACCCATCCTCTACTATCTTCTCGCACCCACGTTTCCTCGCTCTAGAGAAGAACGTTTCCACCATACTCCGCCACCTCACTCACATTTACGGTCCTCCTCCACCCACTCCTCCCACCTCACCACCCTCTTCACCTCCTCGACAATCTTCACCTCCACCATCACATTCTTCACCTCCATCATCACATTCATCACCTCCCCCATCACATTCATCACCACATCCATTACCCCCTGGGCGATCATCACCTCCTGCCACCACTGTTTCCATTCCTACCACTACACCTCCACTCACAACCACCGCCGTCAACCCCACAGATCTACCACCCTCCACTTCCGTCACCACATACATGCACCGCAAGAAATTGCCAGTGCGTTCGAGATCACTTTCCCCACCATCATCTCTCATTGCCGTATCTACCCCATCTACCACCGCATTGTAGGGGAATTGGCGGTCCCTCAGGGCACAAAAATTCTAGTCCCGTCCTAAGTCGGACGGAACATAGACACAAAAACATTTGCAGCGGAAGAAAAACTTATGTTAACTAATTAACATGCAGTTAAAAACAATTTTTTAACTCAGCCCTAAGGTCCAAGACCCTATGCCAAGATCTATGCCGACTTGAGATGGAACTGACCATCCCAAGAAGGATCTAGCCTACTGCGATTAAACTAAACTAATGCTAAAAATACTTTAACCACATACCCGGAATCTCAGCCCTGGAGCAGGCGAGATGTTCCGCGTCGTCTTCCGAGCTGCTCCCGTCCCACGCCGAGCCGCTCCTTGAACCGCTCCCCGAACCGCTCCTCGAACCGCTCCGCATCCCGAGGCGATCAATCCCCGTGCCGCCAAGCCAACCACGCGCCGAAGAAAGTTTCACGCGAGTGAAACCTCCGCCAAGATTTCAGATTCAGAATCCGAACTCCTTTGTGGCTTTGCTAGAGCCCGCAGGAGTAAGGCAGAAATTTAGGGAGAAGAGAAATATTAATTTAAGCTTAGATCCGAGCGTGCTCCAACATTTACGAGAGCCGCTCAGATCTAGAGCTTGGGACGAGTTTTGAGAAAGGGGGGAGACCCCTATTTATATAGGCGGCGGACTCTCCCCTTTTCTCAAAATCCGATGTGGGACTAAACAATGGGATTATTAAAATCAAGTTAGTTTGCACTTCACAAAGTGCAAACTTCCGTGAATTTTAACTCACTCACCGTTGAGCTTCAAGATCGATACAACCTATCAATACGACAAGCGTTTAACGGTGAACGCATAGGAAAAAACCGTTCGTCAATCAGAGGTCGTTTGACCCTCCAATTGAGTGTCCAAAGATCAGCCAAAACCCACAAAACCGCAAACAGCCAGCCGCCAAAATACACGCTGCCCTAGGTAGCGTGTGGCCTCAGGCCGCGTGCAGTGCACGCGCCTCGAGGCGCGTGCACTGCACGCGCCTCAGCGCGTGCACAGTGCACGCGCTGGGCGCGTGCAAGGCACGCGGCGCGTGCCTTGCACGCGTCCTGCGTGCACTGTGGGGCGGGGCAGGGCCCCGCCTGCATGATTGTGGGCGGGCCCCGCCCGTGAAGACTGCGGGCGCAAATGCGCCTGCTTTATTTGCTGTCCGGCCCATCTGCCTCTTGGGCTGATGTCTACATGGGCTTTTACTGTTTTGGCCATAACTTTTGCGTTTGGTGTCCGATTTGGATGCCGTTTGAACCTGGGTCTAGACCGGGACATTCCCGTCTTACCCGTGAACTTTTCCTTGCGTTTATTTTATTAAATATTGTATTAAACAATTTAATACACATTTAATCGCTTTTGCATCAAATGCAAAATAGTCCCTATCTAAGCTTAAATTATCATATTGCATTAAATGCAATTATCTCTTCTTTTGCATCAAATGCAAATATTCTCCCTAACTATTTTCTACCTATTACTAGACGAAGCGTTGCACTCTGTGTGAGACCCTACAGCCTGACCCTTACAACAGGTTGGGCTCGAAGCCCTATACGGCAGTGACCACGAGCAGTGGTTGCCGTCCCTGCTTCAGGAATCATCATTATGTGGTTGACTCATTGACATGAGTATTGTCGGGACCACCTGACTGTTTCTGTGATGAATTCCGTAGTTATAGTCTCTTCGTCTTAAATATGTCGTGTAGATCAAGTCTAGGGTACGGTCAAACTGTCAACCCCAATAACTTGACTCCGGTTAGTTTCTATCGATCTTTGGTCAATAAATGTTGGACTTCTTCCAACATACTCTACGCAGAGTTTTTACTAAAGACAGAACTAACTCTACGACACTAACTCCCATTGACCGGGAGAGACGAATCCTCTCTTGGTCATTACTCGCCTCGTACGTTTCAAGTGACACCCAATCAAAAGACCTTTCGACAGGCCTTGCCTCGAAGCTAGGTCAGTTGATCTAAGTGGCACCGTTCATGCACAGGTCCGTCAAAATGACCTCAAGTCAAAAGACCAACTATCCTATCATCACTCAGAGTTATCACTGACAGATTGGTCAATATAACCATATGATAACTCTACTGGATCGTTCAGTGAACTCATTCTAATAAGCACCTGTGTCTCGTCTTCGACTTCGCCAAGTCAAGCGATCATGAGATCATCGCCACCGCTAAACGGTGAAGACTAAGACACAATGGTCTATCCGATGTTTCGATATCCTTGTCTCGGAACATCTACGACCACGAACCATTTTAGACTTATGCTACAGACGGTCAAACGTTTCTCCATGATCGAGATACTCATCTCGATACCCGTTTGACCTTGCATAAAGTCTCGGGACTTTACCTAAGTTGATATCTAATGTTAACTACATTACAATATAACTTAGATAAATTATTACCAAACAGCTTACTGTTATTTCGAACAAGATGTTTGTGCTATTCACACAGGAATAAATGGCCTTGAGGGCATCATATTCCTACACGCATTAGTCGCCATATCCCTACCACTCACCATCATCACCACCACACCACCCATTGTTCACACCTCCGCACCCATCCATACACCTCTTCCACCCCTCTCCCCACTTCTCCTCATGCCCATCACCTCTCCCATCCACACCCCTCCATCTTCTGCCGAAGAGGACGAGGATAGTTCCTCTCCTGCATTTTGATTTCTTCTTCTTCTTCGATCATCCCCCTAGCATATTTCTGCATCATCATGATCATATCATATTACTAGCATTGTCATGTCCAGCTTGGTGGAATTCGAATTTTGTGTGTTTTTTCGTGTTCTTTCATTGTGGTGTGCTTGTTTATATATGTCGTGTGGTGTGATTTTCTATCTTTTATTTTCTGTATTTCTTTTTTCCTCCTTTTTTATTTTTCAGTTTCGTATGTGTGTTTTTCTTGTTTTTCATTCCCTTTATGTCGGTGTGTATTCCCCCCATTTTCATTGCCCTCTCGTATTTACTTTTATTGCATTAAAGGCAATGCAAGTTTCAGCTTGGGGGAGTCACACTTCGTGCGTCATTTGTGTCTTTTTCTTCGTTTTTGAGTCGTTTTCATCGTGTTTTTCCTTTTTCCTCTCATCTTTTGTTCTCTCTCTCTCTCTCTCTCTCTCTCTCTCTCCAAGAGATGACCCCTTATGATGAATTGCCGCAGAATCACACACACACCTAGCATGGCTTCGATAATCACATTCACTAACCCTAGGAAGCCGAGTCCTACTGCATTTCATGCATCGTGGGTCCACTTTGCTTTTATGTGAGTCGTGTGTCGTGACTAGCTTGCAGCGTGCTTCTACTTTGTGATTTTGATTTATATACCTGTCCTGGGATGACCCCTAGATTATCATGCTTCGATTTGAATATGTGGTATTTGCTTCTCCTGTCTGCTTCTATATGCATGAATATATTTATATCGTGTACTTCAATTCGCATGTGACGGGATTCCACAATTAGGACTAGGATAACCAATTTAGCCTAAGCTCTGATTAGCGAGAAAAATCTCCTTTGCCCAAGTGTTTAGAGTCTGATTTCTTTTTTTATTTTACTTGGTGCAATTCCCCTCGTCGTGTACCATTCTCCCACTTGGGAGAGTACACACATGTATATATCCCAAAGTCCAAAAATCCAAAAAAAGAGAGAGAGAAAAGAAAAACCCAAAAAGAAAAGAAAAGAGAAAAGAAAGAAAAAAATGTGTATAGCCAAAAATTCAAAAATAAATACATATGAAATTAGTACGCAATCATAAATAGTGAACACATAGAAATAATGATAATCAACACATCACAACACATGGTCATTGGTAACGCAGTTCGGTGCGCACACCTACATCTGCGGGGCCCCGCCCAGAAAATCAAATTACTCCACTATATAGTATGTAAAATACAAACATCAAAACTGAATGATATTAGAGGAAATACACTCCCCATCAATACATACTACACGAGTTGATCGCAATCAACTCCTTGGAGTAATTTGCGCAACCTTCCCTTGCGAGCAAGATCCCCTTGCAGTACTCACCAGGATCAACTCCCTTGATCCTCTACGTCGTAGATGTGAGCCTCCTCCCGAAGCTTTTCAGATCACCTTTTCCCAAAGCCGATCAACACGTTCTAAAAGTCGTCAGTTGCACACACCAACTTACCATTTTTTATCTCGCCTCTTCAAAGTTGTTAAGCTGTTAAGAACAGCAAGAGCACAGGTAAAATCGCTGAGAATCTTCTCAACCATTCCGAGAAAAACTTCAGCAGCCAAGTAGATCTTGAAGCCGAACAAACTAATCCCAACAACTCAACAATCGGCTTCAACTTCTATAACCGACGAGATCTGCAACCCTTAAGAAAGAACCGAAGAGAGAAGATCTGCATCCGTTCAATAGATAAGATAGAACTTCCAATAGCTCCAAATATATAACTGCAAGACCCTTATCTATAATAAGAGATCTTTGATGATAAGAGCAGGAGACAAAAACAAAACGTTGAACAAACACGTTCAACATTTTACTCAACATATTGTTTAACATTCCACCAGAACCATTGTGCCACAATAGACAAATACTTAACAACATATATCCAAAACCCAAAAAAATTCCAGTGTGAATATTTTCCTACCTACCGAGAATAAAGGGGAGGCGAGAATTTGCACCGAGTGTTCTACTCCACACCTTCTCAACCTCCAACGTTTTCGAAAACACTTGGAATAGGAACTTTCTAGCTATTATCTAGGCGATAGTGTGGTGATTTCCTAGTCCCTAGCTGTGGATTCCCTGACGCATGATACGCTTCGATTCTTACTCTGTTCTCATGCATGCTTGAGCTATTTATTCACCGCCTATTTCAAATCGAATCGATATTTGGGTCAATCCTTGGGTATGTGTATATGGAGCTTTATTGCACATTGTAGATAGTAACACCGTCTGCTAGCACACGACCACACTCACTCGTGCTTCACCGCGTGGGCCCACGACACTTGTTCGGACTCATATTTCCTTGGTTCAGTGATATGTTTTGTCGTATGCTTGTTTAGTGTGGCGTGTCTGATTTTGTTGGCTCTGATAGGCGATTTAGGATTTTGATCTCTCTCTCTCTCTCTCTCTCTCTCTCTCTCTCTCTCTCTCTCTCTCTCTCTCTCTCTCTCTCTCTCTCTCTCTCTCTCTCTCTCTCTCTCTCTCTCTCTATTTTCTCCCTCCGAGCTCCTACTCTCACTCGTCTTCCTAGAGGACGAGGAAGGGTTCAGCTTGGGGGATTTTGACGTGTGTTTATATTTTATATATTCGCGCAAGTCATCTTTGTGATTTTCCGTTGTTTTTCGCCGTCCCGTATCCATTTTCTTGTGGTTTCTAGTTTTCTTTCACTTCTTTGTGTTTTTGTGTATTTGCAAGAGATTGCCAGCGTTGGGGACATATAATGAAGATATCATGAGCACCCAGAGCAACGGGAGGAGTCACGCACGATCCAGAGGGTCAAACGATAAAGATTGCCATTTCTCAGCCCTCAACCGATCGGGTGGACACAGCCACCCGATCGGTTGATGCACGCGTATCCGACCCGGACGAAGGCTGAAGTGAGGAGCAGCTCAACCGACCGGTTCGCCGACCGGTTGAACACAGCAGAGCTCTTGGCCATTTAGAGCTGAATTCCAACCGATCGAGTGACATCTCACCCGATCGGTTCATCTGTACTGAATTTTCCAAACAATGACCCGGAGAGCTCAACCGACCGGTTCGCTGACCATGTGAAGTCGACAGAACTCTCTGTCTTTTTGGGGATAAATCCAACCGATCGGTTGAATGCTCCACCGATCGGTTCACCTGATGCTGCATCGCCCCAAATATCGAACCGACGGCTCCACTCGCTCTCCTCAGCGCCCGGTTGAAGCTCCTGAAGCTGACGGCCGAAGCATAAAGCAGCTCACCCGATCCATTGATGCTTCAACCGATCGAGTGACGCCGATTTGTATAAATAGTTGCCCTAGGTTTCAGAAAACAGGAGTTGTTATTTTTTCTGTCTTTTTCTTGTACGGTGACGGCTGGAATTTTATTGCTTTTTGTAAGTCTTCTGATTGCTTTCAAACTTTAATATTATCTTTATAGCATTGCTACTATCTCGTTTCAATCGCTTGATCATGATTTCTACGGTTGATTTTCATTTAGATTACTTTTTAGCTATGATTTGTGAGTAGTTCCTAAATCTGGGATTTTGGTTGAAACCCCATCATGGGTTCTCCCTAATGCGTCCATAGGACTAGGATTTCAATAGGGATTAGGAATTTAGATGGTTACGTAGGGTGTTTCATTGTCATTGGCGAGAAAAAAGACCGCCTTTGACCGTTGGGCCAAGGGGTAATGAACTTGGCGGTTGACTCCCTAGCCACAGCTCACGCCCTTAGTGTAGACATTGAATCCTAGCACGTGAAAACGGCAGGATGAGATGTTGGAGTAATCGTTGCGAGCTTAGTGCTCCCAGAGTCAGTCGGTGTTAATGGACATGGGAATGCCCACCGACCGAACCCGGGTAGTCCAACGTCTCATCCTGGGCATCGACCGGAATATGGGGCCCATAGGACACTGGTATCACTCTTAGAGGTAACGTCTCACCACTAAACCCTATATCCAATCGTATTCCTATCCGTAGGTCGTAATAGCGAGAACACATGATAGGGTGGAAACCGAAGTCCTAGGTTTCCTTTTATATTGTTTATCCTTCGTATTTACATTCTGTGACAAACCATCGATCGTACGGGCTAGCTCACCCATCGGGTGAACCGGTTCCTCTTTGACACAATCACAACAGATGCCTCCATGTGTTCGACCCCCAAGCCACACTACAACACCGTGCGCTTGCGGTATAAATATTTAAATCTAGTATCCCAAATCCTATTGCACTTTATGCTCAAAACTAGGGGACGTTAGCACTCTTATTGCAATTTTTTATTAACTTTTAATTTTGCAATATCGTCGTGATTTACACTATTCCCCCCCCCCCATAGTGTATTTGGTGTGCCAGGAGATCCAACATTTGGTATCAGTGCTTCATGGTCAAAATGGCCTGCCCCTATCCGAAGAACAATTCAACATCTTCATCACAATTTCCAGAAGGGCACTCTACTACAAGGCCTCCACTATTCAATGGTTCCAACTACTCCTATTGGAAGACAAGGATGACAATCTATCTTCAATGCATAGACTACGAACTTTGGAATGTGTTGGAAACTCAATACGAGAAGCCTACAACTCCATATGCCCAATGGACCACTAATCACAAATCTGCTGCAACCCGCAACTCTAAAGTAATGAATGCACTATTCTGTGCAATGGACAAGAATGAGTTCAACCGTGTCTCCCAGGCCAAAATAGCATATGACATCTGGCATACACTCCAGGTAACACATGAAGGAACTACTAAAGTTAAGTTACCATATGACAGGTTTGAGTTATTCAGAATGAAGAAGAATGAACCAACTGGAGAAATGATCACTCGGTTCACCGACATTGTCAACTCCTTAATATCCCTTGGCAAGACCTATACTCAAACAAAACAAGTAAGGAAGATTCTTCGTGCCTTAACGTTTGTATGGTAGAAGAAGACTACAGCCATAGAAGAAACCAATGACTTGTCAACTCTCACCGTTGAAAGCTTGGTTGGTAATCGAATGGCTTACGAAGTACAACTTCTAGATCGCAAAGAACAAGCAGATACAAAGAAGAAAACTCTTGCATTCGCCGCTTCATCAGACACTGATGATTCAGACATGGACGATGAAGACATGGCACTAATAACTAGAAACTTTAAGAAGTTTCTAAAAGGAGGTAAGTTTAAAATTTTTAAGCCCAAAACTACGGATGCTTCTTTATGTTTTCAATGTAACAGACCAAGACATATGAAAAAGGATTTTCCACTTCTTAAGCCTAAATAAAGGACATTCAACAACTTCAGAAAGGATAAGAAGTTTGAACAGAGAAGAAGGCACTAGCAGCAACATGGGACTCTTCATCTTTAGATGAAGAAGAATAAGTCAACGATCAATCTAATGAAGAGAATGCTCATATGTGCTTTATGGCACAAAGTGATATTGAGGTAAGTACTTTAGATAATGAAGAACTACTTAATGCTTTTAATGAATTATATACGAGATTCAAGAAATTGAATTCTCAACATAAGGCATTAGTTTGTTCTCATCAAGAACTAACCTCTTCTTCTTCTTCATTCGATAAGCTAAAAATTGAGAAGGAAATATTATCCTTTCAAAATGATAAACTACTTCATGAAAATGAGATTCTCAAATCTGAGAATCATAACATAATTTCACACATTTCAATTTTAGATAAAAATATCTCTTCTCTAAAATTGAAATATGATAATATGTCTTCTATCATTATTAAGTTTAATAAAGGAAAGAATATTCTTAATGATTTACTTAGAATACAACATCCTGCTAATCATAGACGAGGTTTGGGGTATAAGAATACTCCCAAATCTAATATTCTTGGTAATATCATGTTAGAAAAGAAAAAGCATGTATTTATTAAAAGCAAAGAAAACTGACTCTTCTAATAATATGAAAAGGGATACTATTCATATTCCAAAGAAGACCAATTTTCTTACATCTTCTAAGAAAACAATTATGCATAATATTTGGATTCCCAAAGACATTTGCTTATATGATAAAGATTTATACATTTCTAATTTTATGCAAATTGTTATTCTTTCTTCTAATTATTTGAAGAAACCAAATTTTACTTGGGTTTGGTTTTCTAAGGACTAATCCTAAGGACCCATATAAAAATGGTACCACTTAGGGGAGAGCACGGTCTCAAACCGGCGGTTTAGGACCTAAACCGAACCATACCGTATAAGTAGTGATTTCTCACAAGCCAGACCAAACCAGACCGCCAGACCGACGGTTTTCGAGTCGACGAAAACCGCTTAGAGCGGTTTGGTTCGGTTTGGAACCACGGTTCAGACATATGATAACGAAAGATCCCCTCGTATACCCAATTTTTCTAAATATAGACTTTGTCATTAAAATAATTTCATGACATGGCTTCGTTTATGTGCTCCTTATCAAACCATGGAAATTAAGGCACATCATCGCTTGCAGGAGTTCTAACTGTGACTGCGACATGTGCGGTTATTATTGTTCTATGTATTTTCATTTTTCTATAACAGTTGGGTGCATTCATTACTAGAAGTTGTATCAAAATGGTATTTGATGCTGAATTGCGTTGATCATGTTAATTCACTGATGTTTCTACAGATAGGAACGTCCCATACTATCTCATTGTCAACTAAGCACATCCCATTTTCTTCTCCAGGTTAAAGAAGGCTATATGATGCTTTAAGTGCACAGATCATAGCATTAAACCTGAGGACGCTGCAGACTCGCATGTCAATACACTATAGAGTACAGAGAAAGGCTTGGGATTTCAAGGAGTTTCTTATTGCAGCACAATAATGTAAAGGAGTCGGTTCGGTTGCAGCACAATAACAGATTTCCAGCATAATATATAATATATGTTAGGAGTCGGTTCGGTTCGGTTTAAGCGGTTTCGACAGGGTAAAACCAAACCAGACCATATAAGTGGCGGTTTCCAACGATTGCAACCAAACCAGACCAATGGAGAGCGGTTCGGTTCGGTTTTTGGCTCGGTCCGGTCCGGTCCAGTTCAGTTCAGGCGGTTTGAACAACCCGTGCTCACCCCTAGTACCAATATTTATTATTTATCTTTCAGGTACCCATAAAAGAAAGTTGGATACTAGATAGTGGATGTTCTAAACACATGACCGGGAACATCAAACTTCTATCAACCGTACAATTCAAAGATGGTGGCACCGTTACTTTTGGTGATAACAAAAAAGGTAAATTGATTGGCATTGGAATAGTTGGTAATCTAACTAAGCCAATCATCAAAAACTTGCTCCTCGTTGACGGTTTGAAACATAATCTCTTATCCATTTCTCAATTATGCGATAAAGATTTTAAAATAGTTTTCGAAAAGAATGCATGCATTATATATGATTTTGATATGACCAACATATTATTTCAAGGAAATCGTAAGAATAATATATATGTCTTATGCATGAAAATATCTTCAAATGATCATTGTTTACTAGCATCCATAGATAACACATTATTATGGCATAAACGTTTTGGACACACTAACTTTAAACACTTAGCACATATTTCAAAACAAAAGTTAGTTTCTGGTATGCCTAGTATATCTTTTACTCATACACAATTTTGTGATGCATGTCAACAAGGTAAGATGCATAAATATTCTTTTAAATTGAAAGATGTTATCTCTACAAAAAGACTACTTGAACTTTTGCATTTAGATTATTTTGTCCTTCTAGAATAGCTTCTTTAAATGGTAATAAATATGCATTTTGTTGTGAGTGGGGGTGAGGCCTTTGGCCTCCCCACCACTTATCCACCCATTTACTCCACCACATTAAGTGGTGGAGACTTTTGGTATCCTAGTCTTTTGGGTTGCCTAAGTAATTTTTATAAATAAATCACCATGGCTTGTTGCCATGGTTAATTCTCTTCCAACAATTCTCCAATACGTTGTCAGCACTTTTGGCTCTTCTATTTTGAGCTTTTCTCCCCGCAAAAATTCCATCCCGACTTTGTTACGCTCTTCTAATTTGTTACGCGATAAGGAATCTTTGGTTGCGGCTGTACGTGGCGGCGTTCCTCTTGGGCGTATTCGGAGCGTGGAATTTTTCTCTCTACGAATCTTCTAGTTTTTCGATCTTCCCTAGATTTTTAATCTAGAGGTAATATCTGTTGATCCCGTAGATAGCTATAAACAAATTTTTCACTTAGCTATGATTTTATAACAGCCTATTTTAGGCTTGTTTCAGATCTGATATATACAATATCAGAATATTGATAATATACAAAATAAAATTGATTAAATAATAAAAATAACCTGCAAACAGCCCCCCTGCGTAAGGGGGGGTTCTTCCAACCCCCGCCGACGGCAGGGGTTTTGCCCCCATCACCCCCCCCCCCCCCCCCCCGAAGGGGGGGGTCTCCTGATCGCCCCCCCCCCCCCCCCCCCCCCCGGACGGGGGGGGCCATCCCGGCACATCCCCCCCAGGGGGGGTCTTCTGTCCCCCCCCCCCCGACGGGGGGCCGTCCCGGCGCAGCTCCCCCCGGGGGGTCTTCTGTCCCCCCCCCCCCCCCCCCCCGACGGGGGGCCGTCCCGGGGGGTCTTCTGTCCCCCCCCCCCCGACTGGGGGCCTTTTCGATGCAGCCCCCCCAGGGGGGGTTCTTCTGTTCCAGGGCGCCGACCCCCCCCAGGCAGGGGCGTTCCTCCGGTGATCCACCCCCAGTCGGGGGGGGGCCTTTCCAACAATGCCCCCCTCCCAGGCGGAGGGGGTTTTCTGGCCTTCACTGTCGTCGCCCCCCAGTCGGGGGGCCCTCTGCCTGCGTCGTTCACTGAAACAGATGGGAGGGGGATTGGGGTTTGACAGAGGTTAGGGTATTTTTTGGAAGTTGAGGGGTCATCCTCTGGTTTGGGGGTTTTTGGCATTCCACATCCCAAAAATGGGTTTAAAGGCTAATTTTGTTTAAATTAAAATAAAATCTTTAGCCTTTTTGTTGGGCCTTAAGCTCATCTGTTACAAATGCATATACATTCTATGCGACAGAAGCCCAGTAAAATTTGTGTACTATATATATATTTGCCTAACAAATACGGGCCTGAAGTCCAGTAATTCCTATTGCAATCTTCAATGTGTTAATTAAAATTTTGACACTGGGCCTGTAGCCCAAATGTTAACAATTTTTTTTAAATTTGACTTCTTATGGTGTCACGCCCCGCTTCCTAAAAATATGGAGGCGAGACGTGAGTAGGTCCACTCAGACTTGAAGCTACAAAGCTGCAAGTCCGATAAGCGTCAATCAACTTTAAATAGCAGGTCCTTGCAACGCGAAACGAAACAAAGATAATAATAAGGAAATGAAACAAAAGAGAAATCTCAGAATATCCATAATAATAAACTCCAACATCGCAGAAAAGCCACCAGGCTAAAAGAAAAGAGTCTAAAAAGAGGCCCCAGCATTGCCAACAAAAGTACAGCGTACAAAAACAAAGTAATGGTGCTACGCACTGACAACTAACAGCAACCTAAAGTAAAAGCAACTCCAATCAGTCTCTAAGACTGGTCACCGGTGTCCACCAACTCCTTGTCAAACGTAGGCTCTGGCTCAACGTCAGCAAACACCTCATCCTCAGCTATGGTCTCTGGCTCAGGGTCTAACATGTGACACTCAAAAGAGCAAGGGGCACAAGTCAGCAAGTCTACAAGAGACTTGTGCAAGGAAACTGAAAGTGAAAGTAAGACAACCTAGCAGTTCTAGCATGATGCAATGACATGGCAGTTATAGCATGAGTGCAACAAGTAAAGTAAAGTACGAGCATGGCATTTAAATCATGGCATGGATATCAAGTTTTTCATGAACAAATCACAAGTACAAAGACAAGTCTAGTAAGCACGTCGTGTATAGAGATTACGCCTTTTGGCTAGAGTGGCTGCGCGGCCAGCTCCTAGCTCAAGTGATTGCTTATCCCTACCCCTCCACGTGTATCGAGCCAGTGCCTTACCCCCGAACACGGAATGCTCGCTTCTGGATCACAAGCCAGGAAGTGTATTTCAATATGGCATAGGGGTGCACCTAGCCTCAACAAGGAAATCGGGCATTGGTTTTTGACCAACACATGTAGCCCGCTTCTGGATCACGAGCCAGGAAGTGTTTTTCATTATGGCATAGGTGTGCACCTAGCCTGAACAAGGAAGTACAAGTATTGTAGTGTGTGCTACAAATGCAACATTCAACTTGGATGACATGTAAGGTGCAATGCATGGCAGATAACAGTTTAAGTGCGTACAGATAAGGAATTTAAACATGGCACATATCAAAGCATGAATGGCATGGCAGGGTGACAGATCTAGTTTCGTTGTCAAGCTAGATCTTAAAGTTGCGTCTAGACAGCTATCATTTCACTGTCTAGTCTCTTTTACGCTAAAAGCAAGGAAGTGGCCTAAAAACATGACCCTAAGCAAAAGTTGGCAAGTTTCACTTGCCTGCAAGTCAAACGTCTGAGAAACACCGTCCAAAGAGTCCAAAGTCCAATTCTACCTACATGCACAAGTCCACCGGCCTACATTCCCATTTTATTAATCTTGATTAGTGAATTTAAAATACTTTAAAAACATCAATTTTAGTCTTGATTAACAGGAAATAGGTTGGGGGTCTTAGGGGTGCAAAGCGTTACCTCAACACGACGCAAAAGCTACACTGCCGTCGGGTAGCGACGCCAGGGGTTGGAATAAAAGAACGAGCTCCTATTCCAGATTCCAGAATAGATTCCTCGCTCGAATAGACTGATCAGCAACTAGAGCAACGAACCAAGATTCCAAAGCTAGAACATGCGACGACGGGCTACGACATATCGCAACGTTGTAAACGGCAAATCCAGGAAGAGGAGACACCTAGGTGGGACCCACAGTAGTTCTAGGGGCCAATGGGGGACCCACAACACCTCTGGAGAACTTGGGGGGCCCACGGTGGCAAGCGGTGCGAGAGTTGTGACGTTGCGACGAACGTCGCTCGGTCAGACACGGGCCGGTGCGAGGGGGTCTCTCGGTTAGACACTGCGGACGGGATATGGAGCGCTTGTGGAGATGCGGGGTCGGTCACAGCGGGCCGCTATGGAGGAAGTCTTCGATCGGACACAGCGGGCGGGTCGGTCAAGCTCTTGGGGGGCGGGGGCTGCAACGTTGCAAGTTCGGCGGCTTCGGTTGTAGAGAGCGTGCGGAGCGGGTGGGGGCTGCAACGTTGCAACTTGGGGGGCAGGCGCTTCGGTCGTAGAGGGCGGATGCGGGGGTCGGTGCAAGGCTTGCGAAGTGGGCGGCTGTGCGGAGCGGGGAAGCGTGCGGAGCGGGCGATGCTCTCAGTCAGACCGAGAGAAGTTCTCGGTCGGGCGGGGTGCGATGCGTTGCAACGAAGCGGGCGGCTACTGGGTGCGGAGCGGAGCGGCTGTGTAGGGGTTGGCCTCGGTCAGATCGAGGGAACGGGGGCGAAAATGCCAGTCGGGCACTGGGTGGCTGAGCAGCGGTTGCGACGAACGTCGTAAGCAAGATTGTGGGGTTTTTGTGACGGCTAGGGTTAATTTCTTGCGAAAATGAGTTAACCTAGGGGTTATTTATATAGTATAGAGGGGTTGACTTGGTCTAGGGCTAAATCTAATAGGATTAGGATTTAAAAATAATTAAAAATCAAACTCTCTCCCTCTAACCCATGCATGGCTAGGGTGCGGCCAAGATGAGCTAGGATTTGGCTCAAAAATAGTTTGAAGTATTATAATCTAATAAAAATTTTATTTGGCTAAAAATACTTTAAAACTTAGTTATTAAAAATATTATAAGCTTTGCTAAAAATGTAAAATAGGTCAAAATGGTATTTGATGCTGAATTGCGTTGCTAAAAATGTAAAATAGGTCAAATAAACTCCAAAAATTGTGAAATAAATATTGGGGTAATCGGGTCGATGAGAGAAAGAAGATGGAGAAGACAGATCACAATTTCAACGACGAGAAACGAAATAAAAAATAGAAACGTCTCACGTCAAAAGTGAAAATCACAACGTCTCTTCGAATAAGATCAAATCGTGGGAGAACGACCCGAGAAATGTCATTCCAAATTAGTGCCACAATTTAATACTCTCAGAGACGTTCACAACGACATATCACACCAAAGTGTTCACAAACAAACAAAGTCTAAAATAAGTACGTGCACGGTCAATAGCACGTGCACGAACATAGTACGATCGGAAAGCGACCGTTACATCCTCCCCACCTTAGAATAAAGTCCATCCTCGGACTTTCTAACTATAAATATAACTCTAGCTAGACTAGTAGCTATCCCGATCACATCACACTATAATTCAACCACGTGTAGTCATTACAAATGCTTATACATACACTAGGTAGTCAAACAATAAATCTGCTAACATGTATATATTCATGCACATATTTCAATCATGTATATATGCATACATCCCTTATATAACCACTAATTACCTAGCACAAACAATAGTTCAGATACTCACCTAGGATTAGTCTCATACTAGCAAATACAATCATTGCTCTAGTATAGATAGCTACCTATGCACAAAAACAAACATGGGTATACTACTCCCTAATATTTCCTAGTATACATCCAATACCAAACACATCAACACATGTAGTCACACCATACCATTATTAAATCAAGTTTTACTATATCTAATACACATTCACCACTACTATAATTTCACAATATATAGTCATTCAAATGCATCCAAATATTTCACCATACATTTACATCACATACGGTCCTATAACTGTATTTACGACACGCCACATATACCATAGTCACCAATACCTATAACTAGGCACATACTTACCCGTGCATGGTGCACACCCATGCACGCTAACATTTCATTCATATATATATACCAATCACACCACTATATACTTAGCACATCTACACACCTAGTTTAGCTAGCACACATACGTTCACACAGGCAAGTCCTTAGTAAATAACTATACCACAAGACCAACACCTATAACTATTCACTGGTATAGCGACCCACAATCATGTGTGTAACACAACCAGGCACAAACACTCCTATCACTATACATACATCAAACATCGCTATATGCAAACTACAGACATACATAACATTATACTTAGAGTATACCCACTCAAGCTTGAGCGAGACTCAATACACATATTAGTATACTCTATACATGTAACACGGTATTTATACCTATACCAATACCACTCCAATGTATACACATCTACCAATA